>JAGGAV010008129.1:0-15709 GCA_017657295.1 Termitomyces sp. DKA64 | reverse complement strand
AATGAATTTCTTCGAGAAATTCCTTATCTATGAAGAAAGTTCATTTTGACAGACTCAATAAACCTCCGAAATTGTACAGATCCCTTCTCCCCTTCCTTTTATCTCACTAACCATTTCCGTAGGAAACCCGTGTTGTGCAATCCTTCAAACCTCATTGTCTACAATTGTTGACTTGATGGAGCAATGTTCTCTCTTCAACCTCGTCACTCTTCTCAAACAAGTACCAATAAATTGTGGCTGCCATGCCAGATCATTGACCTTCCTGGCTCGGCAATCAGCATTTTCCGGCCATAAAGGTACCTTGTTCCAAATGCATTTACCACCACCAAAACTGACCCTGACCCTGTTGATGCTGCAAAACCCAGACAAATGGAATGGTATTCCACCACACTGTCCATGGACAAGTGGGATAGCCATGATGCATGGGCAATGGGGCTAATTATAAACAACTGCAAAAACCCTATTGGTCTTGGTGTTAAGATAAACAGCACTGCAGCAGCTGCATGACAGACACTCACAGATGTGTATGGCACCATCTCCTGACCTTACTGCAGCAAGAGAAGAAAACTGTCTTAGGCCTACAAAGCTGGAGGAAAATGCTGATTTCAAAGACCATATCAAAGACCTGCAAACAAAGTGTAATGAAGTTGTGGAAAAGGGGGCAGTGATCCCTGATGCCACATTCCACTCAATCATCACCAGATCAGGGGCAATGGCAGGAGACCTTGGCTCAGAGGCAGGGTTTGCAAGCCCATACATACCAGGTGACATCCTTCTTCATTCCTGGCCAAAGGTAAGTCCAGGAGATGAGTTGAAGGGTCTTACATATTCCCAGGTGCCCCCAGAGCTTGTGATTGTGGTGTTGCTGGAAAATGTTGAGGTGGACAGACTTGTGGTCCAGGACATAGATTTGACCATTCCAGAGTAGGAGGCAGTGACCTAGAGACAGCATGAAGGGTGTATCATGGGTTGGGATGTCAGCAGGGTTGTTCTGGGGGTTGTGCTGGATGAAGAAGGCATCTGGAGGTGCATTTTGTATTTGGTGGAGGATTCCTTCTTTGTTCATAATCAGCATGGCATGTAAATGCTCAGGGGGGATTACCACTCAGGGGTTGAATGCATTCTGCTCAGCCTCAAACAACTTCTTTGGGTACATGTCAGGTCTCTGGGTGAGGGCATTGGGTTTTGTGCTAAGACAACCCAGGCAGTAGTGGATGGTGAAGTTGTATTTGGAGAGGTTTTTAGACCATTGGGCTTGTTGGCAGTTGAGCTGTTTGGTGGTGGTGAAGTATTGAAGGTTATTGTGGTCAGAGTAAACTTGTATGTGATGCAGGGTTCCTTCAAGGTAGGCCCTCCATTGCCAGAAAGCTTCAATGATGGCAAGGAGTTCCTTGTTGTAAATGTCATAGTTGAGCTCTGCAGGGATTGTCAAACAGGTGTAGAAGGTGACAGGGCAGAGGCCCTTGCTATTGGAGCCCATCTGGGAAAGTATTCTGGCAATGGCATAGTTGGAGGCATCACATTTGAGTATGATGGGAAGGGTAGGGTCAAAATGGCAGAGGACAGGAACAGAGGTGAAGGCCTTCTTGAGGAGAGCAAATATGCTTTGGCACTTGGTGTCCCAGTCCTAGGGGGTGTCCTTCCAGGTGAGTCAGTTGAGGGGTTTCATAATGCCAGAGTAGTTGTCAATGAACCAGCAATAAAAGTTAGCAAAACCCAGGAAGGACTGTACCTCCTGAATGGTTTGGCACAGGGGCCAGTTAAGGATGACCTCAACCTTCACCAGGTCCATACGTATGCTATCTAGAGTGACAATAACCCCTAGATACTTGACCTCAGTGGTGTGGAAGGAGCACTTCTTGGGCTTGGCATGAAGGTGGTACTCCCAAAGTCCTTCTAGGACACATCAGACATGATTCTGGTTTTCTTCCAGGGAGTTCAAGTAAATGAAGATGTCATCAGGTATACAATAACAAAGAGACATCATTCATGTCATGGAAGATGTTGTTCATGAAGTACTAGAAGGTAGCAGGAAAGTTGGTTATACCAAAAGGCATTACCAGATACTCAAAGAGGCCATAGCAGGTGCAGAAGGTAGTCTTCCATTCATGTCTTGGAGCAATCCAGATATTGTTGTAGCCAGACCAGAGGTCCATCTTAGTATAGATCTTGGCACTGCAGAGGCAGTCAACAAGATCATGGATGAGGAGGAGAGGATACCAGTTCTTTTTGGTGACTTTGTTGAGTCCCTGGTAATCAACACAAAGATGGAGGGAGCCATCCTTCTTCTTGGCAAATAGGACCAGGGCTCTGGCAGCAGAGATCAATGGGTGGATGAAGCCTTTGCCAAGTATGTCATCAAAGTAGTCCTTGAGAGCCCAGAGTTTGACTTCTGACATGTTGTAGATCTTGCCAAAGGAGGGGAGGTGCCATCTTCAAGGTCAATCTGGCAATTGTATGATCAGTGCAGAGGGAGCTCCTTTGCACTTCCTTCAGAGAACATGTTAGCAAATTCATGATACTCTGGAGGAACTACTTTGCATAAAATCTGTTCCTCTGTCTTCAGGGTCTCAGATGAGGTGGTGCCAGCATTGAGGTGTTCCTCCAGAAGTGCTGGAGTGATCTGGAGTTGTTGTGGGGATGCTGTCTTGTAAGATCTGTGTGAAGGGAATGGTGCCAATGATTTTGATATCAAGGGCTTCCAGGTTGATGGTGCTGAGTGTTGGGGTGTGGTGGCAGGGTCTGGAGCTGCCCAAGAACATCAGGTGGGGTAGTTTGGACCTTTGTACCAGTTGTGGGGGATGTTGGGGGGAAGCTGTTGGGGTGTGCTTAGAGGAGTTTGGGATGGAAGTGTTTCTTCCTCCTCTTCTTGGTCATCCTTAGGCATGGTAGGAGTGCCAGTGGCTCCAGTGCTGCTGTGAACAGATTCAGGGTCACCAGGGTCATGGGGTAGTAGGGGTGGAGGGGGATGACAGCTGCCAGGCAGGCTTTGGGGCTGGGGAACCACATGGTAAGGTCTTTCCAGTCAATGTTGGGGTTGACATTGCATAACCATGATAGTTCAACTACAATTGGGGTCATCTCTGGAAGTTGCATGATGAGGAGGTGGGCTGGGAACTGTAAGCTGTTGTTGAGGGTGAGGGAGCTGGAGTGGAACTTGGTGATTCCAGTGATGGCCAGGCTCCCATCAAACAGTTACAGTTTCAATGGCACATTGAGAGGTTTGTGGGGAAGGGTGAGCTGGTCACTGACAAAGGTTCTGGAGGCTCCACTGTCAATGAGGGCAGGGAGGACAGCAGGGAAACTGCTGAGACAGGCATTGATGATGAATGATTGTGTGGATCTCAAGTCCAGGGAGCATTGGTGGTGGCTTCCAAGACATTTGGGGTGGAGCAAGACATTGAAGGGGACAGGTTTTAGGTCAGGTGAACTGTTCTGGTCAAGGCAGAGGGTGAGACCTGGCCAGTTGATGTGGGGGTTAGTTGTTCAGAGCCAGGGAGCTGCTATCTGTCACTTCCCCACCAGGCTTAAGCACCTGCAGAATTCTATATCTCAGCTGGCCAATCCAGATACTCCCTTGGAGGCCCTGGCCACACAGGATGAGGCCTGGACTTGCCTGCTACACTTAGAGAACCAGGTTGACAGTGTGTCCAGGGGTGACACCATGCCAGAGCTGTGCAAGGAGCACCATGAGGACAGGGAGGGTGACTGGTTGCACTGGCTTGCATTCTTTTTTGCCATGGTAGCATTTAATTCCACAGAGGAGATGCTGTATGAGGGGGGAGTTGATAGTTTCAAAAGGGAGGCCTGCATCTGTGTGGAGGGACCTGACTGCTGTAAGATAGGATTTGATGGTCTTGGGTTGCACTTGTCCTCTGAGGCTTGTGACCCATGAGAGGATTGTGGGCTGAGATGCCGGTATGATGGAGCTGTTGCTGTTGTAAAGACTGTGTAGCTGGGCAAACTGGATGAATTGTCATTGCCCTGTTGAGTAAGTTTTTTGCATACTTGCTGTGAGGCCATGCCATAAATAGAATGAGATGGTCTTGGGAAAGTGCTGATGCTGCTTGTACCACCAAGCTGGAGGAACTTTGAGCAAGGCTTGAGGTTCAACCACAGGGCAATGGAAAACATGCAGGAAAAGTAAAAATGAGATGCAGCATCAGCAATTGAATTATCAGAAGAAGATAACCAACTGGAAGAGACCAAGAAATCAAGGTGGCAGGCCAGGGTAATCAGGTGGCACATGAGTTTCATTGTAGGAGTTGATTTGATTGTCAGATTGCAAATTGCATTGTAGACTGCATCATTGTCTATGTGGAACACAACATGACAGCCTGTCAGATGCAGCCCCCAGCATAGGACCACATATATAATGGCAAACATTTCCTTGACCTGAATATGTTCAGGTTGAAGTCACCTCAGGCACCATGCCACAAACCACTCCTTCCCAAAGTGTCTGCCAAGGCCTGTCTTACCACTTGCATCAGTGTAGATGTTGACCATGGGATGGGACCAACTAATGAGGCAAATGCCATTCCAGTTGGTTGCAATGGAGCACCACCATTTGAGGTCATGGCATGCTGCTTTTGGAATGTGATGATGTACAAACTGGGATGCTGGGAAGGACACAGTGAAGTCATATAGCCTGTAAAGGAAGGTGCATGCAAGGGGGATGACCTGTGATGTAAATTGTAAGAAGCCAGTGAGCTCATCTAGTTCCCAGCATGTGCAGGTTGCACATGAGACCCATGTATCAAGGAGCTGTACAAGATAAGTGAGCTTGTCACCTGGGAGGCATACCTCCATCATGACTGAGTTGAGCTTGAGTTCCAAGAATTCAATTGTGATTGCTGGCCCAACAATTTTAGATGGCTGGAATGACAGCCTGAGCTGTGAACCAAGATTGAGTGCCCATGAGAGAGATTGATGGACAGAATGGAGTGGTGTGACAGCTGAGAAGATTGACAAAAAATCATCAAGATAGTGCTGTATGCATGCTGGAATGTTGTTCTGCATTATCCAATGCAGGGCCTTGGCAAAGAGATTAAAGATGTAAGGTGCTGAGTGGCAGCCAAAGCCCAGAACAATGTCATGGTAGAACTCACCCATCCATGTGAAGCCTAGCAGGGGCCAGTCTTTGATGTGCACTGGAATGTGACAAAATGCAGACTCTAGGTCCAGCTTGATCATCAGGGACCTGGGCCCTGATGCTATGAGATCAGCAATCACCCAATTGATCATATCATATTCAATGTTTGCCTCCTTGGTGGAAATGTCATTGTTGACTGACATCCCATCAGGCCAAGAGAGATGGTGAATGTGGCATATTTTGTTGGATCATTTACATGACACTGCTCCCAGAGGAGATGCATGGAAGTTGGGGAATGGAGGCATAGGAAAAGGGTCATGAGTATGCCCATTGGCAATGTAGGCAGCTATGTTGGTGGCAATGGAGTTTGCTATGGAAGGGTTGAGGATTGTGGATTTAAGGTTAGTGCAGTCCTGAGACTTAGATCAGTTGCCTGAGAAACCAATGCTAGCACCATGACATATTATTTGAATAATTGTAGATACAAGCATTCAATCAGGGTATTCTTTTAAGTAGTGCAACCATGCTTCCTCTTTAAGAGACATGTGGAAGGTGTGAAGCATCCACCAGTGGGGTGTTAGCATGAGGAGCTGTATTTGGGCAGATTGGAGGGGTGGGAAGACCAAGAACAAGGGGAGACAGAGGGAGAAAACCATGGTCAGTGATATTGTTGTGCTGGGGAAGGCCCAGGCAAGCAAATGTAGGGGCAGGGCTACTTGCCCTGCCTTGTGCCTAATCCTTATGCTGGTGCTTCCCATGGTCCATCTTGCCACATGTGGTGCAAATGTGAGGGCAGCCCCAGGGGCATGGAGTTGCAGTGCATTTGCCTTCATTATACTTGCAACAAACATCTGTGGAGTTTGATGCATGCATGTTCCCTGCTATCCTGGGCTGCTTTCCAGGTGTGGCCTTCCTGTAGGCATAGACATGCTTACTTAGTAGGTCCATAGTGGGTATCCCCCAGCCAGAATAGTCACCCACAACCATCTCTGATTGATGATGATTGAAAAATACTGAATGGTACTGAAAGACTGCTGACCATTTGAACTCCATGATTAGCTTGATCAGGTGAGCAGTATATTCATAGAAAACAAATAGTATATCATTAGATTTGGGCAGATGGAACCCAAGGACATTGAAGTAGCGCTGGAGAGGGATGATGACAGAGAAGGGGCTCTTATACTCCTTGGCAGCACAGTTGCTGATTTCAAACTGGTTTGTTGTCCCACTAAGAGTGTATGCAACTTCTTTGTCCTAATTCATAGGGTTGAGCTTGTGAAGTTTGGCCACCTTGAACTCATGCATGATGATTGCCATGATCACTGCCACCTTGATGTTGGGGAAGCATGTGCAAAGGGAAGTGGGGGTAACAATGGATGTACCATTAGTTGCCACTGCCATGATGGGAGGTATGAACTCTGCTGCTGCTTGAGGGCCCTGTCCTGAGACTGCTGAGCCTCCCTTTGTGTTCATTCTGGTGACCATTTCCCTGATGAGGGTACTGAGTTTGGATATGGTCATGTTTAATGCATTGAAGGCATCAATCAACATGGCTGGTGAGGGGTCCATGATTCAAGGTTTGGGTGTAGGAGAAGGTGTGACTCTTAGGAAATGGCCATTGGGAGCACCAGGCAGTAATGCAGTAGAGTCTCTTGAGGATGTGCTCATGCACTGTATGTGTGTGAGAGATTAGATTAGATGTGAACAATATGATCTATGTAATGATCTCAAGTCTAATTGGTGAATCTGCAAGCATGGTGTGAGATGGCATAATGATAATAAGAAGGACATACCTGCAAGCACAGTGTGAGACAATGAGTCTCACTGGCTGCAGTCATGGGTTAATAAGTAAGTGGAGACAATGGGGAGAGTACAAAGTGGGTGGCCAGAAGCCAAAGAGATGAAAGGACAAAGAGATGAGAGAAGTAAGAGATAGATAGATGAAGGATAAGATGAAGTTGGTAAGTGGTCAGATGCCTGAATTAACTCTGGGCAACTACCACCTGACCCTTGCCCAATCCAATGGCACAGTACTACAACTGTGGAAGGACCCCAGCACCCCAGTACAAGCCTGGAGATCAAGTCTACCTGGACACCTCCAATATTACAACCACCCAGCCATCTAAGAAGCTCTCACACCAACAATTAGGACCCTTCATGGTAGAATGGCAGGTAGGGCCCCTAGCTTATTGACTCCAGCTCCCCACAGGAATGTGCCAGCTCCATCTGGTCTTCAATGTGATCAAACTGACTCCAGCCCCAGTGGACCCTATCCCAGGACAATGCCCAGCACCTCTGCCTCCTCTGGTGTTGGTCAACAACAGCAAGGAGTACAAGGTAGAAGAGATCCTGGACAGCCATCTATTCTGGCAGGGACTACAGAAAGACTACAGAATCAAGGACATTTCCTGAGAACCCTGAAAGAATGTGCATGTGCCTGGACTGGTCAGGGTGTTCCACCAATGACATCTGGACATGCTGTGAGCCATCAGAGGAATATATCCCCTCCCCCTGGCAGACCAGGTGATTTGGAACTTTTTCTACCCCATGCATTGAGATGCTGCATGCTAGAAGGGGGTGATGTCAGGGGACTACCCTTTTCTGACCTCTACCCCTGTCCAACACTGACTCTCCTTGCCCATTTCCACTTCCCCAAGGCTCATTTGATGGCTCCAAGGTGCTCTATGAGTCCCTAGAGATTCTCTGGAGACCCTTGGAACTCTCTGTGATTCATTATTGTGCACTTTGGCTAACTCCAGTCACCTACACAGTTGTTCCCATGCCTCTGCTGCCCCCTGATGTGCTGCACTAAGCAGTGGGAATCCTTAGACTTGTTCTCTTTGGATTCCCCTCTGCTAGGTGATTAGTTTACCATTTGTATCATCAATTACAGTTCTAATATACTTTGGATTCCACTTTGCAAGCTGCATGATTTAGCCATTGCTTCCAGAGGTCGCCCTTACAATACCCCTTCCACTTCACCTTGAACTGTAACTTCCCCTGGAACACCCTGCTATTGAGAATATCCTCCACCTCATACTCCTCCTCATCATTAATCAGAATTGGTGGTGGTGGTGGCTTAGGACAACAGCCTGGGATAGGGTCTTCCAGAACTGGGAACAGCTTGACAATGTTAAAGACTGGGTGCAGCTGATGCAGGCTGGCAGTGAGCTTCAGCAAATACACTAGCACCCCTATTTGTCTCTCCACCATGAAGGGACCAGGGTGACATTGTAACAGGTTCCAAGATGGCCTTGTCATTTTTATGTCCAGACTGTCCAGATACACATGATCTCCAGGCTTGTATACTGGGGCTGGTGTCTGCCACCAGTTGTAGTATTGTCTCATGTTATCCTTTGCCTTTGTCAATGCTATCTTTGTCTCTTCTTGGTCCTTCCTCATCCCATCCACAAATCCACAAATTCATTGACTGTGTTATTCTTGGAGGGATATGTCCAAGGTTTAAATCCCATGTGAGAGTGTCTGCCAATGTCCAGGAAAAATGGAGTCATCTATTTGGAAGAATGAACACAGTTGTTGTATTGAAACATAGCATCTGGCAGGAATTCATTCCAATCATCTTGACTTATTACAAGAGAGGCAAAGGTACTGTCCTAATCACTGGTTAACACATTTAGTCTGACTGTCTGACTGGAGCTAATTGTCACAACCTGTCCCCTGGCCCTCTCCTCTCCAGCCCAACCCCAGACTTTGACCCAACCCAGCAAGCCCTGGAACACACACCCACCCTTGGGAAACCTCCACAGATTCCCTGACCCTCAGTGGCCACTCTGGCAAAGCCCAACACTTCTCCAGAGATCTCCAACACTTCCTCTGGTAGACTTCATGACATCTCTGACCTCCCCCAAGTGTTCAAATAACTCTGACACTTCCTTTGTCCTCCCCAGCATGCAATATAGATGCACATCAGACACTACCAACACCCAACTGACCAGTCTCAGGATGCCCCAAATGACTGTACTGAGACCCATCAAACCCATGTGGCCCAGCCTTGGACCCATGGTCCTAGAGATGCCCTCCTGCTAGTACTCAAGCCCCAGGGTAGCATTACTTATGGTAGTCTTGATATTGCATATCTTTTGTATTCTGTCTATCTTGTTGTTCTATCTAGTCTGTTTCAATCTTATCTTGTCTCTCTTCTCTAAGTCTTGTCTTGTCTTGTTTCCATCAAGTCTCTCATCTCATCTTGACTCTCCCAGTTACATTTGACTCTGTTTCCATTACCTCTGACTTCTATAGTCACCTCCATGTCTACAAACCATCCCTGTGCCCTTAACTTGGATCTAGCCCCAAGCTAACCCCCATCCCTTGTACTCACACCTCCCTGTACTCTGCCAGAGTACCCCAGACCTGCCTGGACCATATTGTGTCTGTCTAGTAAGGACTTGCCCAGTATAGCTGAGCCCCTGTGGTCAGCAGAACCTGACATAATATCAAGACTCCACCTTACCCTGTTCATGATGTCTTTATACAATCCCACATACCTGCCTGCTGGCTACCTAACTGATTACTATGGGTAGGCTGGGATCTGACCCATATTACCACCTGTTCTATCCACTGGTGCCAGATTGCTATGTTGCACCTGCCCCACAATACTGGGTCCCAGATCAGAACCAGGCCCCCTATGGCCCATCCATCAGTCAGGGGCCTCCCCCAAACTGGTGTTGCCCCTTGTTGTACCCTGTTGAAGGGACCTACCCCTGCATGCAGTCTAACACCCCTCTGGCCCCTTGGGCACCCACCATCCCAGTCCACTTGGCATTTCCCCCTCCAAGACCCTACTATGCCTACCCAATTCCTGCTGTCACCCTGGTCCCCCCAGAACAACTTGACAGCTACTTCCTCCCATGGCCTTGACCCTCCATTGCTCCCCTAGTCTAAACTTCACTCTGTCCTAGGCAGCAATGGGTTGAAGCCTACATCCAACAGTGCAACAAGGTCCTCTGCTCCCTCCACCTTTTCCCAGCTGAACTTGCCAAATGTGCATGAGCCTTTATTAGCCTGGAACATCACAACATCTCCAAGACATTGGAGACATGGGCAGATCACCTTTTGGATTTCTACAAGCACTATCAACAGGGCACCCTCCCCAAGAACATCAGGAGTACCTTCAGAATCAATGCCAGCCTCTAGGACAAACTCCAATCCACACTAGCCTGAACTCCTGCTGATTTGAGGAGCCCTTGGACCCCACCCACTCCTTCCACATGCAATGAGAAGAATCCACCAGAGCATGAATGGAAGCCCTGGCCCCCATTCCCCACCAGCAGGAGGAGCTCAATGCCACATTGAACATGCTAAGGTCCCTCAACCCTGCTGGAGGACTCTTTGACCAACCCACCACTTGTACCCTGGCTCTCTCTGCTTGCCCCAGGACCAACTCTGTCCCCAGCAGCTTCCATACCTGGGACTAGCCTACCAAGCCCAAGCACTACACCCAGAAAGCACCCCAACCCCTCCCCATTGATGATGACCTCATCTCTAACCACATCCTCCCCTATATCAATGAGCCCAAGAATCCTGGCAGAGAACCTGCCCCTCATAACAGAGCCCCAGGCTTAGGCCCCCTTTGAGACAGACTCCCACACTTCAACCTTTAATCAGGACAATACTTGCAATGCACTGGCTCAAAAAGGAAAGCTCAACATTCAGAAACCAGAACCTTTCAATGGCCAAGACCCTCAGAAATGGTGGACCTTCCTAACACAGTGTCTCACTATGTTTCAAGCTAAGCACATCACTTTTCAGCTTGAGAGCTCATGAGTGGCCTTCACTGCCTCCTACTTACAGGGCATTGCCTTTGACCACTATATTGTGCTACTCTGGGTTGACCCCAGTAACCTGGGACTTTCCAACTGGCCCACCTTCACTCAGGAATTCTCCAGTAAGTTTGGAGTATCTGACACCAAAGCAGAGGTGGAAAAAAACCTCTACAACCTCTGGATGTGTGATAATGAATGATTCATGACCTTCATCATCTGGTTCAAGTGGGAAGCCTACAAGACCAGTTGGAACTACAATGCCCTCCAGTTTGTCCTTCACTGTGCCCTCCCACAGTGGATCAAGGACATCCTCCACCTTGTGCTCAAGCAACCCACATATGATGACTACAAGACACTCATAACTTGAATTGATCAGCATTATTGGGAAGACCAGAGCAAAAATCAGGGCATGCAGAATAACTGGAACACCCCTGGCAACCCTGGTTGGCAAGCTGGGACAACCAATAACAACTGAATTACTGCCCTTGCAATGCCTGCTAACCCTGTGCCCTGCTTTCTCCCCAGACAGGCCCTGACTAGCACAAACCACCCCCCCAGACCTCACCCCACCACCCAACTCAATGCTGCTGACCCCTGCAAAGCCCTAGACCTTCTGGACCCCAGCCCTGGTGATTCCCTGGACCCAGACAACATCCCAGACCCTGTGGACCCAGACCCCACAGATGATCAAGAGGCCTTGTGCACCAACCAGATCAGGAACAGGCCCTGGATTAATGTTCTGGAAAAAATACAGGAGCAACAACAGAAGGAGGGTGCATGCATCATGTGTGGTGAGCAGGACCATTTCATTAATGACTGCCCTAAATGTGAGTGCTATCTGGACCATTGACTGTGCTATCTAGACCATTGACAGGGAAGACTGCAACTACCAGTTTATGGAAAATGACCCAGCAGTTTAGATCACAAAGATGCACTAAATTGCAGATCAGACCTCAACATCTTCTTCACCCTGGCTACTTTTCTCTGTGCAATGGCAACCTCCCCAGACACCCTCTCAGCACATCTCCCCTTGCACTCTGCCCAGAAACTCCTCCTCTGCATCACCCTGCCCTTATCCCCTGACTCTGTCCCTGCCTTGATCAACAGCAGGATGACTGACAAGTTCATCAATGAGTCTTTGGCTATGCTTGCTTGACAACCTCCCTGACAACTTCCCCTACTGATACTCTTGAAACTCTTTGATGGCAGCCCTGCTTTTACTGGCAATATCACTCACTGCATGGAAACAAAGATCACCTTTGCCAATGGACAACAGCAAGACCTCTGACTACTAGTTACAAAATTGCATGCCTCTGCCCTCCTCATCCTTGAGTTTCCCTGGCTCTGAACAACTAACCCCCACATCAACTGGCCAGGTCTCACCCTCTGCCTTGACCAGAACAGTTCACCTGACCTAAAACCTGTCCCCTTCAATGTCTTGCTCCACCCCAAATGTCTTGGAAGCCACCACCAATGCTCCCTGGACTTGAGATCCACACAATCATTCATCATCAATGCCTGTCTCAGCAGTTTCCCTGCTGTCCTCCCTGCCCTCATTGACAGTGGAGCCTCCAGAACCTTTGTCAGTGACCAGCTCACCCTTCCCCACAAACCTCTCAATGTGCCATTGAAACTGTAACTGTTTGATGGGAGCCTGGCCATCACTGGAATCACCAAGTTCCACTCCAGCTCCCTCACCCTCAACAACAGCTTACAGTTCCCAGCCCACCTCCTCATCATGCAACTTCCAGAGATGACCCCAATTGTAGTTGAACTATCATGGTTATGCAATGTCAACCCCAACATTGACTGGAAAGACCTTACCATGTGGTTCCCCAGCCCCAAAGCCTGCCTGGCAGCTGTCATCCCCCTCCACCCCTACTACCCCATGACCCTGGTGACCCTGAATCTGTTCACAGCAGCACTGGAGCCACTGGCACTCCTACCATGCCTAAGGATGACCAAGAAGAGGAGGAAGAAACACTTCCATCCCAAACTCCTCTAAGCACACCCCAACAGCTTCCCCCCAACATCCCCCACAACTGGTACAAAGGTCCAAACTACCCCACCTGATGTTCTTGGGCAGCTCCAGACCCTGCCACCACACCCCAACACTCAGCACCATCAACCTGGAAGCCCTTGATATCAAAATCATTGGCACCATTCCCTTCACACAGATCTTACAAGACAGCATCCCCACAACAACTCCAGATCACTCCAGCACTTCTGGAGGAACACCTCAATGCTGGCACCACCTCATCTGAGACCCTGAAGACAGAGGAACAGATTTTATGCAAAGTAGTTCCTCCAGAGTATCATGAATTTGCTAACATGTTCTCTGAAGGAAGTGCAAAGGAGCTCCCTCTGCACTGATCATACAATTGCCAGATTGACCTTGAAGATGGCACCTCCCCTCCTTTGGCAAGATCTACAACATGTCAGAAGTCAAACTCTGGGCTCTCAAGGACTACTTTGATGACATACTTGGCAAAGGCTTCATCCACCCATTGATCTCTGCTGCCAGAGCCCTGGTCCTATTTGCCAAGAAGAAGGATGGCTCCCTCCATCTTTGTGTTGATTACCAGGGACTCAACAAAGTCACCAAAAAGAACTGGTATCCTCTCCTCCTCATCCATGATCTTGTTGACTGCCTCTGCAGTGCCAAGATCTATACTAAGATGGACCTCTGGTCTGGCTACAACAATATCTGGATTGCTCCAAGACATGAATGGAAGACTACCTTCTGCACCTGCTATGGCCTCTTTGAGTATCTGGTAATGCCTTTTGGTATAACCAACTTTCCTGCTACCTTCTAGTACTTCATGAACAACATCTTCCATGACATGAATGATGTCTCTTTGTTATTGTATACCTGATGACATCTTCATTTACTTGAACTCCCTGGAAGAAAACCAGAATCATGTCTGATGTGTCCTAGAAGGACTTTGGGAGTACCACCTTCATGCCAAGCCCAAGAAGTGCTCCTTCCACACCACTGAGGTCAAGTATCTAGGGGTTATTGTCACTCTAGATAGCATACGTATGGACCTGGTGAAGGTTGAGGTCATCCTTAACTGGCCCCTGTGCCAAACCATTCAGGAGGTACAGTCCTTCCTGGGTTTTGCTAACTTTTATTGCTGGTTCATTGACAACTACTCTGGCATTATGAAACCCCTCAACTGACTCACCTGGAAGGACACCCCCTAGGACTGGGACACCAAGTGCCAAAGCATATTTGCTCTCCTCAAGAAGGCCTTCACCTCTGTTCCTGTCCTCTGCCATTTTGACCCTACCCTTCCCATCATACTCAAATGTGATGCCTCCAACTATGCCATTGCCAGAATACTTTCCCAGATGGGCTCCAATAGCAAGGGCCTCTGCCCTGTCACCTTCTACACCTGTTTGACAATCCCTGCAGAGCTCAACTATGACATTTACAACAAGGAACTCCTTGCCATCATTGAAGCTTTCTGGCAATGGAGGGCCTACCTTGAAGGAACCCTGCATCACATACAAGTTTACTCTGACCACAATAACCTTCAATACTTCACCACCACCAAACAGCTCAACTGCCAACAAGCCCAATGGTCTAAAAACCTCTCCAAATACAACTTCACCATCCACTACTGCCTGGGTTGTCTTAGCACAAAACCCAATGCCCTCACCCAGAGACCTGACATGTACCCAAAGAAGTTGTTTGAGGCTGAGCAGAATGCATTCAACCCCTGAGTGGTAATCCCCCCTGAGCATTTACATGCCATGCTGATTATGAACAAAGAAGGAATCCTCCACCAAATACAAAATGCACCTCCAGATGCCTTCTTCATCCAGCACAACCCCCAGAACAACCCTGCTGACATCCCAACCCATGATACACCCTTCATGCTGTCTCTAGGTCACTGCCTCCTACTCTGGAATGGTCAAATCTATGTCCTGGACCACAAGTCTGTCCACCTCAACATTTTCCAGCAACACCACAATCACAAGCTCTGGGGGCACCTGGGAATATGTAAGACCCTTCAACTCATCTCCTGGACTTACCTTTGGCCAGGAATGAAGAAGGATGTCACCTGGTATGTATGGGCTTGCAAACCCTGCCTCTGAGCCAAGGTCTCCTGCCATTGCCCCTGATCTGGTGATGATTGAGTGGAATGTGGCATCAGGGATCACTGCCCCCTTTTCCACAACTTCATTACACTTTGTTTGCAGGTCTTTGATATGGTCTTTGAAATCAGCATTTTCCTCCAGCTTTGTAGGCCTAAGACAGTTTTCTTCTCTTGCTGCAGTAAGGTCAGGAGATGGTGCCATACACATCTGTGAGTGTCTGTCATGCAGCTGCTGCAGTGCTGTTTATCTTAACACCAAGACCAATAGGGTTTTTGCAGTTGTTTATAATTAGCCCCATTGCCCATGCATCATGGCTATCCCACTTGTCCATGGACAGTGTGGTGGAATACCATTCCATTTGTCTGGGTTTTGCAGCATCAACAGGGTCAGGGTCAGTTTTGGTGGTGGTAAATGCATTTGGAACAAGGTACCTTTATGGCCGGAAAATGCTGATTGCCGAGCCAGGAAGGTCAATGATCTGGCATGGCAGCCACAATTTATTGGTACTTGTTTGAGAAGAGTGACGAGGTTGAAGAGAGAACATTGCTCCATCAAGTCAACAATTGTAGACAATGAGGTTTGAAGGATTGCACAACACGGGTTTCCTACGGAAATGGTTAGTGAGATAAAAGGAAGGGGAGAAGGGATCTGTACAATTTCGGAGGTTTATTGAGTCTGTCAAAATGAACTTTCTTCATAGATAAGGAATTTCTCGAAGAAATTCATT
>JAGGAV010008128.1:0-15746 GCA_017657295.1 Termitomyces sp. DKA64 | reverse complement strand
TGCTTCCCCACCAGGTTTAAGCACTCACAAAATTCTATGTCTCAGCTTGCCAATCCAGACACTCCCCTAGAGGCCTCGGCCCCTCAGGCCAAGGCCTGGACTCACTTGCTACACCTAGACCAGGTGCAACTGACCCAATCTTCCCTCACCCATCACATGACTGAACTCTCCACCTTCTGCCAAACCACTGATATCATTTCCCAATCCCTTTAAGCACTACTAGAGTGCCTGCCCTCTACTTTTATGCCACCTCTGGTGGTGGAACCACCCCTGGCTGCTCCAGTAGTCCCTCCTGTAGCTCCAGTAAACACCCAAGCACAGATCCTCTATTCCATGCTCCCAGACACATATGATGGCAATTGCTCTGGCAGGGAGTGCTTCCTCCAGTCCTGTCTCTACATTCACCTCAGCAGAGATGCCTTTGACTTTGATGCACTGAAAATAGCTTGGATACTGTCATACATGAAGACTGGACATGCCTCCACCTATGGCACTATGGGTGTTCCAATGCCCCAGAGGTGTTAGGAGCTTTGCAGATTGAGCTGCCTTTGAAAAGGACTTCTGGGCAGAGTTCTTCTCAATTAACCCTGCCAAAACTGCCACCTTAGCACTACATAACAGGGAGCAGTATGGACAAGAGAAACAGATGCTGAACAAATATATTGACTCCTTCCAGGTATTAGTTGAGTAGGCAGCCTACCCAGATGGTCTTCAACTGTGCCTCACCTTCTGGGATAGCCTGCACTCCACACTGCTAGAGTACATTAACAACCTCACCAAGGGCTGTCCAGACAATGAGCAGATTATCTCCTAGTATAAGGTGGCCCAGGATCAGTGGCAGCTCATGGAGATTTGATGGGAGCTATGCCATACACACCTGACTCACCACCTAGCTCTGGTCACCAGTCACCAGTTACCTGCTCCCATAATCCCAGCACCTGCTCCTGCTCTGGCCATCCCTGCACTGCAACCCCTGCCACTGGGCATTCTCATGAACATATGGACACCACCCGACAGCATTTCCCCATGCTGCTACTATGTTGGAGATGCAAGAAAGCAGGGCTCTTCACATGACATTGCCCATTGGGTCTCAAGGTATCTTACTGAGCAAGAGGAGCTCCTCCTGCAACTGTTGGCTATGAAGGACACTGCCAGAACTCTGTCTCTAGATAAGCTGGCACCAGAGCTGACTCTGGAGGAGAGTGGTGCTTGCACCCCCCTTCCAGGCCTGGAGGAGGATTTTGAATTGAGTGATGGATGAGATGTACACCTTCATCACTGGGTACTAACAGGTTCACATGTCTGTCAGTAGAAAATGATATTGCCCTTCCTGATATTGATAACTCTAAGACAGAAGAACCTGAGTCTTCCTCTCCAGACATACAAACACCAATTCTGGACCCCAAGCCAAGCTTCCCAACTCCAGTTAGGCTCCATCTATGCCACCCCACCTGGGAACACCAACTGCCTTGGCAATACATAGTGGCCACAAACCCTTCCACAAACTCCTTGCACCTTGATGTGGAAATTGATGACCCAGCAAACCCATGGAGTCACTGCCCTCCTGGATAGCAGAGCAACAGGGTTGTTCCTGGACTTGGAGCTCATGAAGCACCACAGCCTGACCATGCAGCTGCTTTCCAAGTCCATTTCAGTGTTCAACATTGACAGGACACCCAATGAAGCAGGGGCCATCAGCTCTGTGGTGGATCTTGTACTCCACTACTGGAACCATGCCAAGCACATCATCCTTGCCATCACCAGCCTAGGCAGGCAGGACATGATCCTGGGGTTCATCTGGCTCTAGGAGCACAACCCCAAAGTAGACTGGGCCTGGGATGAGGTAACCATGAGCCAGTGCCCCAGAGATGTTCCTTCCACCTACACCACTGAGGTCAAGGAAGAGTGCTGGGCTGAAGTTTAAGAGCATGCAGCCATCCAAGCTTGCCATGCTAGCCATTTCCCCTTTGCAGATCTAGACCTTCTGAACTCCTCACCCCTGGTGTTAAGGACATGTTCTCTAAGGCCTCTTTTGACTTGCTCCCAGAGCACAAGCAGTTGGATCCAAGCCTGTGAACTGCAAAGTCTACTCACTAGCACCAAAGGAGCAGGACAAGCTCAATGCCTTCCTGCAGGAGAACCTGGACTTTGGTCATATCCACCCCTCCAAATCCCCAATGGCTTCTCTGGTTGTCAGGTTCCACTGACCTGGGGGCTCAGTTTACACTGAGCAAGTCCTTACTAGGTGGACATGATGTCTACACTTATGATTTCATGCTCCAGTGAGCTCCAAAAGAGTGAAACTGGATGAACAAAGTGGGGAAAGGTGCTTCAGAGAAGTCCAGAGTGCTATGGAAGGGTGTACAGAGGAGTGAGAGTAATGGACAAGTGGGGAGTGAGTACAATATGGAGCTCCAGAGTGGTTAACAAGAATAAAAGGGGAACTTGGGGTTAGGCTCTGAGTTAAGGGCATGGGGAGGGTTTTGGGGATCACAGAGTTGAGAGAAGGAGTTGAGACAATAGGAAGAGAGTCAAACATAGCTGGGAGAGTCAAGACAAGACAAGAAACCAAGGAAACAAGACAAGATGAGACTTGAAAAATAGAAACAGAGATGAGATGAGAAAGGAAACTGATAAGATCAAAACTGATGAGACAGAACAACAAGACAGAAACACACAAGATGAAACAGTAAATCAGGTCAATATCAAGGCTACTATAACAGATACTGTTCTGCAACTTATATACTGACTACAGGATCTCTTCCAGGGATCGCAGGTGTGATGGTGGGACTCAACAGAGACATGTGGAGCCTCTGGGTGTTGGTTCAGAGGCACATGGGGCTGCTGAGTGTTGGTTCTGATCAGTTGGCAAGCTGCAGCAGTATTCTGATAGGAACTGACAGGATGTGAGCTGCAGGTGATGGGAACTGATGGAAACTTGGGTCATGCCATAGGTGTCAGGAAGCCCCAGAGTGATGTGACAGATTAAAGGAGCAAGTCAGTAGTGTGGGCCAGGGTCAGAAGATGCATCAGAGATGCCCAGAATCTTGAAAATGGTTGGGGGGCTTGGTAGAGTCTGCAGGAGATGTGGCTGGGGTCCATTGGGGTCACTGGGATATGCTGGAGAAGCATTGGGAATCTCTGGAGAAGCATTAGAGTTTGCCAGAGCAGGCGCTGAGGATAGGAGAGGGTTGTAGGAGTTGAAGGAGAAGGGGGACATGCTCCAGGGCTTGCTGGGCTTGGTTGGACAAAGTCCAGGAGTCTGGGGATGAGTCATAACATCATTCCCCCTTCAGCGTCAAGACTTTTCAAGATGTGGGGAGATCTCCAGTGTTGGCAGTGGCATGGGAATCAAAGTTGAAGTGTGATAGCTTCCTGACCTAGAAGCTTCCCAGGAGAAAATAAAAAGGTCATGGCACATTTCACTTCCCTTAATGATTTCCCATGTCATCATCCCCTTCATCATCTTTATCTCCTGCTTCCCCAACTCCCCCCCCCATCAGATGAAAACCATGTCAAGGCATGGAAGGACTATGAACATTGCTGGGAGGAGTTTGACTAGTGCCAGAATAGGTGGAGAGTCAATGCCATGTACTAGCAGTATAAGTGCATCGCCCCTGTGTCTTTACAGGTTACTGATTTAGTCAGGTAAAACTGTCCCAGGCAGTGGCCAGCCCTTCTACAAGGTCCACCCAGGTCAGTCCTTTAGGGCAATCAGCTCCATTGGCTCCTTCATCTATGGCTTGTCCCCCTCAGCTCATATTGGGTCCCAGGATGGCCCTGGTGGTTCTGCAGGCATAGAGGGTGCTGCAATCAGAGGTGACACCAGAACAATTTGCAGAGGCAGTGGGGCAGGTGCAGAGTCCCCCTACTCAGAAGTGGTGTGAGGTGGAGGCTCTGGTAAGTGTGAGGACTTTTGGACTTTCCACCTAGTTGACCCAGTCTTCAGTGTATTTTCTGTGCCTGATGTAGGGAGCATTGCAAGTTTGAAGAGCTCATACTGGGATCTCACTGGGATTCTGTGGTCTACCTCCTGTGTTGTGGGCACAATAAGTGCTCCATTTCATAGGACTGGCAGGCCACCTGTATAGTGGTGGAGCAGGGTTGGGAGGTGGCATGGCTTGTGAAGCAGCTGGATGAGGGGCAGAGGGGAAGGGTTTCTGGCAGGGGCAAGGGTTCATCACAGGCAGTGCATTTCAGTCAAAAGGGTGGGGAGGAGGGTGGGGAGGGGGTTGGGCACCCCTGGAGAAAGGTGGGCCTCTGCAGGGGGGGTGGAGGGAGGGGGTTTGGGCAGCACTGGATAAGGAGAAGTGCAGGGTGTCCCTCCCTCCAGAGGCTGGGCTTAGCAAGCATCTGTGGAGTGATGTGATAATGGCAGGGCCCCCAGGTTTTCATGTATATTCTCCTGGGTCAGGGGCCTTGGTGGGGCCCACCCCACAGCCTCTGGAGTCCCTCTCTTTATCTGCAGTCAAGAACCTTTGTTATCATATGGGGGAGCTGACAGAGCAGTTGCAGGAGTGGGAGGGGAAGCTCTAGGGTAGGGACAAAGAGCTCCAAAGGCAAAAGGAGGAACTCTGACAGGCAAGAGAGGAGTGGGAGAGGATGTGGGTGGACAGGGACATAGTGTGGCTGGACCATGAGGCCACTATTCAAACAGCCTCCTAACAAGTGTTAGAGGTTCAGGGGTTGTGACAGTGACTGGGGCAGTTGGAGGCCCAGCCTGCAGAGGCAATTAAATGGTGAAGGATCTCCAAGGCACAGGCAGGCAGGCCAGAGATCAAGGAGAGGTGGAGAAGGAAGGAGTGGTTGGCCAATGAAGTGGCCTTGGGGCAAAGGGGGGTTCTTTGTGAGTATTTCCCTTACTCCAGTCCTTCTGCTGCTAACCTTGTACTTTTTCCCTCTAGGTTGGGTTTGTAAACACCAAATCCTCCTGGATGAGGCATCCACAGCCTTTGCCTCAATCCAGGATGGCATGGGGAGGCTGATCAGGGATCTTTCCCCAGAGATGGAGCAAGGTGTGGGGCAATTGGGGCAGCTACTGACAGGTCATCAGCAGAGGAATTTGGTGGATTTGGGGTCATGGTGGGAGGTGGCAGTGGATATCAGGGAGGTGCTGCCACAGCACAAGAATCTTCTGGCTACCATGGTAGCCTAAATGGAGATGGACCTGGTGGTAGTGGCAATGGAGAGGGAGACTCCAGAATAGAAGGGGCAAGGGCCTTGGAGTGGATTTCTTGGGCTTTTAATGTTGACTGTTCATTTTGTACTTATCATTATGTATTCTATTTTTCTTGGTGGCCCTAAAGTGTTTTTTTAAACCATATAAGGAATATAAAAGGGGAAACACAGGGGGTTGTTGGGAGGAGTTGCATCCTTAGCAGATCTTGAGGTGGGGTGTGTCACTATGGCTGTCTGTCCATGTTGGTCTCAGAGGTCCCAAAGCTTGGTGGGGCATTGCTGGGGGGCACCCCAGGGCTTGGCAGAGATGTTGGAAAGCTTCTCTGGAGTTAAATATTGTTGGGGGAGGTCCTAAGCCAGGCAGAGATGCTGGCAGCCCAGCTAAAGTACTGGGGCCATTGAGGTTACACCCGGAAGAGCCCAGACCTTTGTGCCAGTTATGGGAAATGCCAGAGGAGACTTCTGAGACTTTGGGTAGGGGTGAGACATGGTGGGGGGTGAGTTTTGGAGGTGTCCAATTGTTCCAATCAAGCAGAGGGGTGGAGTTAGACTAGTTGACAGGGGGTTAGTAGTCCAGAGTTAAGGCCTGAGGATGTGAAGTTATGGAGGAATGGGAGGGTGGTGCAGAGGTCAAGAGAGCAGGTGGGGAGTGAGTGGGTAATTTACTGGGAGGGTGTCTGGGAGAGATTGCCATTGTGCAGGGGAATTTTAGCTAGAGCAGAGAGGATATAGGAGTCCAATTCACAATGTGTGGTGCCTTCAGGGCTTAGTCTGCAGGATTGCCTTCTGTGAACTGGTACTTGCAGTTGTTTCTGTCAATGGTCCAGATGGCATATCCCATAACCTAGCATATAGGGCAATTGTTCAGGAAGTGGCCCTGCTCACTGCACATGATGCATGCTCCTTCCTTTCATCGCTGCTTCTGTGTCTCTGCTGAAACATCAATCCAGGGTCTGCTTTTGATCTGGCTGATGCCCAGGGTCTTCTGATTGTCAGGGGGGTCTGGGCTATTGTTGGGATCTGGAGAGTCACTGGGGTTGGGGTCTGGAGGGTTTGGGGTCTTGCAGAGGTCAGCAGCATTGAGCTGGGCAGTAGGGCAGGGTCCAGAGGAGCAGTTTGTGGTGGGCAGGCCTTGTCCAAAGGGCATGCGGGGTGCAGAATTAGCAGGCATTATGGGGGTGGGGGCCCAGTTGTTGTTGCTTGCTCCAGCTTGCCAACTGGGGTTGCCAGGGGTATTCCAGTTGCTCTGCAGACCTTGGTTTTCACTCCAGTCCCAGTAATGCTGGTTGATCTGTGTAACAAGTGCCTTGTATCCCTCATATGTGGGCTGCTTGGGGATGAGGCAGAGAACATCCTTGATCTGTTGCAGGAGGGCATGGCAAAGGGCAACCCAGAGAGCATTATAGTTCCAGTCAGTTTTATAGGCTTCCCATTCAAACCAGATAATGAAGGTTATAAAACATTTGTTATCATGCATCTGGAGGTTGTACACATTTTCTTCTGCCTCTGCTATGGTGTCAAATACTCTGAACTTACTAGAGAATTCCTCAGTGAAGGTGGGCCAGTTGGAGAGTACCAGGTTACCAGGATTGAACTGGAGCAGTGCCATATAGTGGTTGAAGGTGGTGCCCTGCAGGTACAAGGTGGCAAAGGCTACCTGTGAGCTTTCAAGCTAAAAGGTAATAGGCTTAGCTTGAAACATGGTGAGACATTGTGTCAAGAAGGTCTGCCACTTCCAAGAGTCTTGGCCATTGAAAGGTTCCAGTTTCTGAATGTCAAGTCTTCCTTCCCAGGCCAGAGAGAGCATCATGGGTGTCATCTTGATTGTTCTAGTTCTGGGGTGGGAGTTCAGCATTGTAGTAATAGTAGTAATTGTTGTTCCTGCCTCCATGGTGGGGGGGAGGGGGGAGTTGTTCATGGCCAGGCCCCATCTACTTAGAGGTCCACTGTTGGGGGATTTGCCACTGGGGTTTGGTCCTGTATTAACTGGAGGGAGTCCTGGGGCCCAGGGAGGTCCTCTGAGGGTTGGCGGTCCAAGGTTATTGATGTGGGCAGGTCAATTAGGGAAGGGAGGTCAGGGCAGTGTTGAAGGAAGAAGGGCAGTTCTTGTGATTCAGAGGCTAGGGAGTTGTCAGAGTGTGGCTGGAGCATTGTTGTGAGGAGGCAGGGCATATCCCTGGGTGGGGTGGAGGTTGAGATGAGGGGGTTGGTCCCTGGGGAGCTCCTGGGCTCTTTCTCAAGGGGCAGGTTCCTCACCATGGTTCTCTGGTTCATTGACATAGGAGTGGGTGTGGATGGATATAAAGTCATTATTAAAGAGGGGTTGGGGTATCTCCTGGGTGCAGTGCTCAGGTTCAGTGGTCTGATCCCAAGTGCAGGGGGCATCAGGGACCATGTTAGCCCTGGGGCAAGTGGAAAGAGCCAAGGTGTGGGTGGTGGATTGATCAAAAAGTCCTCCAGCAGGGTTGAGGGACTTTAAGATGTTGGACATGGTGTTGAGCTCTTCCTATTGGTGGGGGACAGGGGCTGAAACTCTTGTTTGTGCTCTGGCAGGTCCTTCTCACTGTATGTGGAAGGAGCAGGCAGGGCCCAAGGGGTCCTCAAACTGGCAGAGATTCAGGCTGGTATGGATCTCCTTGATCAGGACACAGAGTTCATTCCAGAGGTTGAGTTGACTTTGAGGGTCCTCCTGACATTTTTGGGGAGGTCATCCTGCTGATACCACTTGTAGAAGGTTAAGAGGCAATCTGCTCACATCTCCAGTGTTCTGGAGATATTATGATGTCCCGGGCTGACAAGGAGGGCTCATGTGTGTCTGGCAAAGTTGGTGGAGAAGAGGTGAAGGGAACAGAGGACCTTGTCATGCTGTTAGACATAGGTCTTGACCCATTGCTGTCTGGAGGAGGGAGGGTTTTGGGAGTCATGGAGTTGAGAGAAGGAGTTGAGACAATAGGAAGAGAGTCAAACATAACTGGGAGAGTTGAGACAAGACAAGAAACTGAGGAAACAAGATGAGACTTAGAAAATAGAGACAGAGATGAGACAAGAAAGGAAACTACTAAGATCATAACTGATAAGATCAAAACTGATGAGATAGAACAACAAGATGGAAACACACAAGATGAAACAGTAAATCAGGTCAATATCAAGGCTACTATAACAGATACTGTTCTATAACTTATATACCAACTATGGGATCTCTTTCAGGGATTGCAGGTGTGATGGCAGGACTCAACAGAGACATGTGGAGCCTTCAGGTGTTGGTTTAGAGGCATATGGGGCTGCCAGGTGTTGGTTCTAATCAGTTGGCAAGCCATGGTGGTATTCTGATGGGAACTGACAGGACACAAGCCACGGGTGATGGGAACTGATGGAAACTTGAGTCATGCCATAGTCATCAAGAACCCCTTGAGTGATATGATGGATTGAGGGAGCAAGTCAGTAGTGTGGGCCAGGGTCAGGAGATGCATCAGGAATGCCCAGAATCTTGGAAATGGTTGGGGGGCTTGGTAGAGTCCATGGGAGATGTGGCCAGTGTCCATTGGAGTTACTGGGGTATGCTGGGAAAGCATTGGAAATCTCTGGAGAAGCATCAGAGTTTGCTGGAGTGGGTGCTGAGGATAGGAGAGGGTTGTAGGGGTTGAAGGGGGGAGACATGCTCCAGAGCTTGTTAGGCTTGATTGGGTGAAGTCTGGGGGTCTGGGAATGAGTTGTGACACTGGTCTTCTTCATCAAAAAGAAGGGCAGCTCTCTTCAACTGGTCCAGGACTACTGGATTTTTAATGCCATAACCATGAAGAACTGCTACCCCCTTTTCCTCATCTCTGAGCTCATCAATAACCTCAGGGGCACACAGTACTTCACTAAACTGGATGTCCAGTGGAGCTACAACAACATATGCATCCAGGAGGAAGACAAATGGAAGGCCATCTTCCAGACCAACTGGAGATTGTTTAAACCTCTTGTCATGTTCTTTGGACTCACCAACAGCCCTGCCACCTTCCAGACAATAATGAACAACATTTTCTGGGACCTCATCATCAAAGGCATAGTGTGTATATACCTTGATGACATCCTTGCCTACACCAAAACATTAGAAAAGCACCACCAGGTCATCTACATTGTCTTGGAATGCCCCTGCCTCTACCAGCTCTATCTCAAACTGGAGAAGTGCAAGTTTGAGCAGACCCAGATTGAGTACCTTGGGCTAATAATCATCTTGCACAGAGCTACAAAGATGGACCTGGTGAAAGTAGGAGGTGTAGTGGAGTGGCTGGAGCCCAGAAACAAGAAGGAAGTGCAGGCCTTTTTAGGCTTCACTAACTTCTACTAGAGGTTTATCCAGGATTTCTCCCATCATGCTCACCCTCTATTTGACCTCACCATGAAGAATGCCACCTGGAGCTGGGACCTTCCAGAACAGATGGCTTTTGACAACCTCAAGTGTGCTGTCACCTCCAGACCTGTCCTCCTCTTCCTAGACAACAACTCTCCTTTCCAGGTAGCCAACAGCTCTGACTTTGCCACTGGAGCTGTTCTATCACAGCAATTCTGGGAGGATGGAAAATGGCATCTGGTGGCCTTCTACTCCAAGAGCCTGAATGCAGTAAAGCAAAATTATGAGATCCATAACAAGAAGATGCTGGCTATCATCCAGTCCTTTGAGGAATGGTGGCATTGCCTGAAGGGTGCATGGCATAAGTTCAAGGTTTGGATGAACCATGAGAACCTCAAGTACTTCTAGATAGCCAAGAAGCTCAACTGCCAACAGGCCCAGTGATCCTTCTAGCTAGCCAACTTTGACTTCTTACTGCACCACAAGCTAGGCTGGAGTAGGGGGAAGCCAGACACCCTGTCTCAGAGAGTGGACCACAGCATTAGAGGGGACAACTGTAAGGGCAACCTCTGAAGTCTGTGGCTAAGTCACACAACTAGCAGAGGGAGATCTAAAGTCTGTTCAGTACTGTATAAGAGTTTATGGACATAACTACTCACCTGGCAGAGGGAAAAGAGAGCAAGTCTAAGGAGCTCCCTGGCCAGGTATGATGCTTCAGGAAAACTTCTAACCCTAACCCAAAGGTGCAAACTCCAGAAATTGCCATAACTCTGAAAATTGTACCAAAAATGGAAATCCATCATAAGCAGCCTCGATTTCTGGACTAATGGCATGTGACCACATAAAAATATAACCAAAGAATAGCCCTTGGCCAAAAGTACTTGTCACCAGAAAATGGAAGGGCAAGGGTGACAGGCAGGCTTGAAATAAAGGAAACAAACCAGAGGATCTGGTATGAATAGTCCCCTGACAACTCCAACCCTCCAGATTGCACTTCAACTAAACCCAACAGCCCCAGAGCACATCCCAACTCCCCACAAGCCTCTACAACCCTCCTTCTGACTCCAGTGCCTGCCCCAGCAAACCCTAATGCTTCTCTAGCAAACTCCAGTACTTCTCCTGATAGCCTCTATTACTTCTCCAATCTCTTCTGAGTATTTGGATAGCTCCAACATTTCCTTTGACTCTCTCAGCATGCATTATGGATATGCATCAAGCATTACTGTAGTAGCTCTGAAAACCCCTAAGCCATAGACTCATGGCCCCAGAGGAGGTTCTCCAAGAGTATTTAAGTCATATAGTAATATCAATTATGGTAGTCTTGATATTATTTACATTTGTGCCCCATTTTGTCTTGTTGTTCTAGTCTCTCTGTTTCTTTATTGTCTCAATCTCTTTTTGTTTTCAGTCTTGTCTCATTCCCATGTTGTCTTATCTTATCTTGTCTTGTCTCATCTTGTTCTCACTATCTTTCTTGTCTTGGTTCATTCTCACTATCTTTCTTGTCTTGTCTTGTTCCCATCTCATCTCTTTCCTTTTTCATCTTGTGTGTCTGTCTCATTTCAACTTTATTTTCTCTCATCTCTGGCCTCTGTTTCTGTCTCCATGTTCCAGCACCTTTCTCCACCACCCTGCATACTTGTTTAAACCCCATTCTAAGTTATCCACAAGGTTCAATCACTTCATACCTGATCTCCCTTTGACTCCTGGTCCCACTCCCTTCACTTGTATGACTGTCACAACCTGTTTCTGGAATCCTGCCTCTTTGACCAACCACTAGACCTCACTTCAGTCAAGCCCAGCAAGCCCCAGAGCACACCTCTCTCTAGGAACCTCTACAACCCTCCCCATCCTCAGCACCTGCTCCAGCAAACCCCAATGCTCCTGCAGCAATTTCCAATGCTTTCCTTGGTAGGCCTGTAACCTCCCCAACCTTCCCCAAGTGTTTGGGTAGCTCCAATACTTCCTATGCCTTCCCCAGCACACATCACAGGTGCACATTAAATGCTGCTGACATGCACCTGCTGGTCTTAGGATGCCCCCCCCACATTTAGATGGTCATAACTAGGACTCACTGGACCTGCATGGCCCTAGCCTTAGACTCACAGTCACCAGAGCATCTAATTACATGTGTAGACATTGTGTCCACCTAGTAAGGACTCACCTGGTGTAGCTGGGCCCCTGTAGTCAGCAGAACTTAACATAATATCAAGACTCTCCCTTACTCCATTCCTAATGTCTTTATTTAATCCCACATACTCACCTGCTGGCTACCTAATCAACTACTATAACAGGCCAGTACCTAACCCTTACTATGCCCTGTTCTATCCAATGATGCCCACCAATTGTCATGCTGCACCAGCTCCCCAATACTGGGTTCTGGATCAGAACTAGGCCCCCTATAGCTCCTCCATCAGCCAGGGACCTCCTCCAGACTGGTGATGCTCCTTGTTGTACCCTACCAAAGAAACCTACCCCCACATATTGTAGGGAGGGTTGCCTGAGACCCCTATGTCTGCATGGGCATCCACTGCCCTGGTCAACTCAGCCTTTCTCTTGGGACCTTATTATGCCCACCTGGTCTGCACTATGGCCCAGGTTCCCCCAGAACAACCTGACAGCTACAGTGGCTCAAAAAACTGTCCCAATGTTTTATACTTTTTGAAAAATGACATTGGCATGAAGGATTGGAAGTATCTAAAATTTTGGTTAAATCATGTAAAATACTATGGCATTGCAGCTACAAATTGCATCTTAGCTTATGTAATTTAAATCAAAACTGATGGAGTAATGGCCATTTTAAAATATTCACTCATTGGGACAGTTTTTTGAGCATCTCTAATTTTGGTATTTAGTACTTTATATGTCCTCCATTTGCCTTGATAACTGCTTGAATCCTTCTAGGCATGCTTTCTATAAGTCTTTGGCATACTTCTGCTGGTATTTCATCCCACTCCTTTGCAACCCTCTCCCACAATTTATGCACACTATGAGAAGGTGTTTCATACTGCCTAAGCTGCTCCTTGAGGTACTCCCAGAGGTGTTCAATAGGATTAAGATCAGGAGATTGGGCTGGCCACCAGAGGACATCAAAGTTGTTGTCTCCAGGACTCTAGAGACATGGGTGAATCATCTCCTGGATTTCCACAAGCACTACCAGCAGGGTTCCCTCCCCAAAAACTTCAAGGGCACCTTCAGGGTCAATACTGGCCTCTAGGACAAACTCTGCATGCTGATCAATAAAATCCACACTAGTGCAAACACCTACCAATTTGAGGACCTGCTGGACTCTGCCCACTCCTTTTATGTACAGCAAAAAGAACCCACTGGCACACAATTTGAAGCTCTGGCCCCCATCCCTCACTATAGGAAGAGTTGAATGTAGCCTCCAACATTCTGAGAGCCCTCAACCCCATAGGAGGAACCTTTGATCAACTGACCACCCACACTATTGGTCTTATAGTATAACCCCAAGCCTACTCAGTACCTAGCACATTCCACACCTAGGACCAACTCACCAAGCCCAAGCTGCACCTCTTAGGGCCCCCTCCACCCCTCTTTGCCAACAACAACCTTGCTTCCACCCACACTCTCTCTTACATCAATGAGTGAGAGAACCCTAGCAGAGAACTGCCCCTTGAGAAAGAGCCCCAGAGCTCCCCCAGGATTAGCCCCCTCATGCCAACCTATGCCCCTTCTGTGGATATGCCCCACCACCTCATGTCAATGCCCCAGCTCCCCTCCAACAGCCTCTAGGCCTTGGAGCCCCCAGACCCACTCTTCCTGGACTGCCTCAACCTCCTATTCTCCCAATTCCCCTGCCAAACTGACTCCTTAATACCACCAGCAACCTGGGTCTGCTGACTCCCAGAGGACCCACCCCACCCTGTTGGGCCCTGAGACCACCTCCAGGTGACACACCTTCTAACAGCAGACTCCCAGGCAGCTGGGGCCCAGCTATGAACATGTTTGCTTCCCAATGTAAAAACAGGAACAATGATTATTGTTACTATAATGCCAGATCTCTGCCCTGAACCCAAACTTCTCAGAACAATACTGGTGATGCTTTGGCTTGGGAAGGTAAACTTGACATTGAGAAACCAGAACCTTTCAACAGCCAAGACCCCTGGAAATAACTGTCTCACAATTTTCTAAGCTAAGCCCATTACTTTCCAGCTTGAGAGCTCATGAGTGGCCTTTGCTGCCTCATATTTACAGGGCATCACCTTCCACTACACAGTGCTGCTCCAGTTTGACTCCAGTAATCTGAAACTCTCCAACTGACCTGCCTTTACATGGGAGTTTCCCAATAAGTTTGGAGCATTTGACACAGTAGCCAAGGTGGAAGAGAACCTCCACAACCTTCAGATGCATGGCAACAAATGGTTCATAACTTTTATTATCCAGTTCAAGTGAGAAGTCTACAAGACTGGCTAGAACTACAATGCTCTCCAGTTCACTCTTGCCATGCCCTCCCACAATAGATCAAGGATGTCCTCTGCCTTGCACTCAAGCAACCCACATATAATGGCTACAAGGCACTCATCACTCAGATTGACCAGTGCTATTAGGAGACTGGAGCAAGAATGCAGCCCCACAGAACACCTGGAACCTCTCCAGCAACCCCAACTGGCAGTCCAGAGTGACCAACAGCAACTGGACTATTGCCCCCACAATGCTTGCTAACCCAGTGCCCCACTTCTCCCCAGTATGAGGCCCAGCCAGTGTCAACTGACTCTCTAGGCCCTGCTCCTCTGCCCAGCTCAATGCTGCCAACCTCTGCAAAGCTCTGGACCCTCCAGACCTCAGCCCCAATGATTCTCTGGACCTGGGTAACACCCCAGACCCCATGGACAATCAAGAGGCCCCTTGCACCAATTGGGTCAGGAACAGGCCCTGGATCAACATGCCAACAGAGACATAGGAGCAATGACAAAAGGAGGATGCATGCATTTTATACAGTAAGCAGGGTCATTTCATCAATGATTGCCCTAAATGCCAGGTCATGGGACACACCATATGGACCATCAACAGGGAAGACTGTGACTTCTAGTTTACAGAAAACAACCTGGCAGTTTAGATTCTGATGATGCACTAAATCATGGATCAGACCTTGACATCTTCCATTTCCTGGCTACTTTCCTCTGTGCAATAGCAATTTCCCCAGACATCCTCTTGGCACACCTCCCCTCACATTCCTCTCACAACTTCCTCTACACCACTCTCTCCTTCTTCCCTGACCCTGTCCCTACCCTGATTGATAGCAGTGCAACCAACAACTTCATTGACAAATCCCTGGCAGTGCTAGCTCCACAACCCCTCCAGTGACTCTCCCTTTCCATCCTCTTGAAGCTCTTCAATGGTGGCCCTACTTCTGCTGGCAACATCATCCACTGCATGAAAATGACAATCACTTTCACCAACAAACAACAGCAAGACCTCTGGTTGCCAGTCACAAAGTTGCATGCCTTTGGACCACTTATCCTCAGTTTCCCCTGGCTTTGCACAACTAATCCCCATATCAATTTGCTAAGTCTCACCCTCTACCTCAACTGGAATAGCTGGCCCAACCTGGGACCCATCCCCTTCAATGTTCTCCCCAATCACAATGTATTGGAAGCCACCACCAAAGTTTCCCTGAACTCCCCTGCAGCTCTGCTCAAAGTCCACATGGTTGTTCATTATTGACACTTGCCTCAGTGACTCCCCCACCATCCTCCCCAGCCTTGTTGATAATGGAGTCTAGTATATTCATCAGTAACCAACTCAATCTCCCCTACAAAACACTCAACACACCACTAGAACTGCAGCTATTCAATGGAAGCCCAGCCTCCACTGGAATCACCCAATTCCATCCCAGCTCCCTCACTCTCAACAACAGCTTGCAATTCCCAGCCCATTTCCTCATTATGCAACTTCCAGAGACAACCCCAATTGTGCTTGGACTATCCTGGTTATCTGATGTCAACCCCAACATTGACTGAAAGGACCTCACCATGTAATTCTCTGGCCCCAAAGATGCCTGGTAGCTGCCATCCCCCTCCACCCCTACTTCCCCCACAATTCTGACAACTCTGAATCTGTTCCTAGCAGCACTGAGGCCACTGACACCCCCATCATGCCTAAGGACAACCAAGGAGAGAAGGAAAAAATACCTCTACCCAAAACTCCCTTAGGCAAACCCAAAGGCTTCCCTCCAAAACTGGTATAAAGGTCTGAACTACCCCACCCA
>JAGGAV010008127.1:0-15776 GCA_017657295.1 Termitomyces sp. DKA64 | reverse complement strand
GGACAGACCTCAGTCGTTATCACAACCGACTGAGGTATGTCTCTAGTCATTTAACCACACAGTACTTAGCTGATAACGTATATTAGTCTTGTATCTAACAGGTACATATATCAATACATAGTCATTATCGCAACCGACTGAGTCTTGTATCTAACATTCCAGAATCTCACTTTTACAACCACTGTGGTGCTGGAAGATGTTTCTGCTGGGAAAGACATGGAAAAAAGCTGTTTCTGCTATTTCTTTATCAGCTTTTTATCATGGAAAAAGGCATTTTACATTGTCTAATTCCTTGTCCCCTGAAATATGTGCACCGGAAGCGACATAACAAGTTTCTTTTTCACAATTTCCAGAGAAAAAATTACTAGCTCCCGGCAGTGAGTGTGACACATCATAGATATGCCTGGCCATTGTCCAATATAACTTATAACATACTCATTGTTTCATCACACACAAAGCAAATAGAAACTGAAATAGAGATATATTCTACACATACTGAGAGCTACCCTCACTTGATTCTACTACAGACCGAGGGTGAGCGACTACTCCCTCTTAGATTGAATGTTAACATTGTCTGTGTCTATCTAGGTACAAAATGCAGTCAATTCCACTACCGACTTAGGATTGGATACTTCCGTTGTCTGGTTATAGTTAAGCCATACAGTCCGGATTTCAACAATCACATAGATGATGACTAAAGCTTGAAACCTCCTGCAAGCCCCATAACGTTTGTAGGATCAACAGACGCTTTCAACGCCTGTAGCATCGGTACATTCGATCCATAGAGTCCCTCCAATGGTGTATCATAAATCGCGTAATTGGGATATATCGCCGCGTCTGTAACATCCTGACCCTCAGCTATAGCCACAGCCTTGATTTGCGCTGCACTCTGTTTCACAACTTCATGGAAGACATTGTCGGAGAGGGGAGTGGTCCATGCAAAGTAGATGACGAATGGAGAAAGGCCTTTGTCGCGTGAGGGTGGGTAAGCAGAGGCCGAACCGTGTGTGAAGAGTGTGGGGAGGAAAGGCTCGACCATGTAGGAGATAGAAAAACCGCCAAGTGAAGTTAGTCTTGATCCCCAGAACTGCGTGACCACACATTGTAAGCATGGAAAGGAACAAACTAGGCAAAGAATAGAGCATTACAGCTGTCTCGTTGTAGACTGCATCGAGCAGAGTGGGGGTGTATTCGGTCAATGAAACACTCTGAAAAATGCCGCTTGGCGTGGAAATTGGGATTAGCCAAGAAAATGAGTGTTAAAATTGATTATACCGTTGGCCATATGTAGCATTCGCAGGCATACTTTTGACGAACGACAAGAAATCACGAGTCGAGACATCATTCGTCAAGTGAGGAATGGCCAGGAAGTCGTCGAAGATGCCGGCGGGTGGTTCGAGGCCATCGTAGAAGATAACTTGTAAGATTATAGGCTAGAGACTGTCACGGTCCGTGGCTGTAATTACGGTTCAGGACAAGCAATTTACCTGACCAAGAAGGGCATTGTATGAGGTGAGGATGGCAGCTTTAGGGTCAGTTACTGTAGAACAGAACTTGGCAGTTGCCGCTGAGATCTTGAGAATATGATTGGATGTATACGTGATGGAACCAGCCTGCCTGAATATCTCAGCTAATAATGCAATGGAGTCGGAGCTCCAAGTTCTTACCCAGACATGTCCCTGAGGGAAGGTTTTGAGCGTAAAACGCGTAACGATACCCTGCACACGTTGAAACATGAAGGAGTGATGATTTGTATAGAGACTACTTACAAAGTTATTCATTCCACCCTGAATCAATAAAAGTAAGAAATCCAAGAATGAGATCAAATAGTGGAAAATTACCTTCAGTCCAAAGAAGAGATTGGGATCAGATGACTCCGTTACATTAACAATGTCGCCGTTGGGTTTGACGAGCTCAAAAGCTACAACAGTGTCGATCGTCAGACCGTGCTGATTCGTCAACCATGAATACCCTGAGCAGCCCATCAGCATCGAGATAGAAAAGATTGCTTCCCGAACCTCCACCAAGCGTGAAGCCAGCTACACCGATGCCAGTCACCCTGCCACCAAGCACAGTGACACCATAAGGAGCCAGTGCAGCATAAACATCATCCCAGATGAGTCCGGCACCGATAACAGCAGTCTGCGATTCAGAATCATAGGTAACTTCCGAAAATAGCTTCATGCTGATTTGAATGCCAGTGGTAGAGGAAAATCTGGGATTGGTAGCATGCCCACCACCTTTCACCTGAGGACAGAATGGTGGATGAGGCTCTTTGCCTGTAAATCGGCTTTCAGAACGTACTGCAAATGGTGTTTGTGTGGATCCGACTATTTGAAGCTGACACATGGATGAATTGATGATCGATCGGACTGAAGCTAGAATTATACATACGATTTTTGCCACGTCCTCCGCAGTCCCTGGTCTGACGCTACACTTTGCGAACTGTGTGCTTGAGCTCGCCCAGTGTGAGATATCAGTGTTATAATGATCTACCAGGTCGCCTGATGAAAGTTAACGATCAGCCCACTGACATCTGACATAAGATACTATCTCCGCCTACCTGGATAATACATCGCGAAATGTGAGCTGAAGCCCTGCCAGTATGACATATCAACGTCATAATGACCCAGCAGATCGTCTGATGAAAGCTAACGATCAGCCCACTGACATAAGGTACTGTCCTCCGGCTCCTCACCTGGATAATAGACCCACGTTGCAGAAGTTTCATATTTGATTTGTACACAAACAGCGAAGGATCTTGCTTCGAGATCTAGCTCAGGACTTGTAGACCGAGCAAAGGCATAATAAGCCGCCAGAGAAATTCCAGCGATGAAATGACGGTACAACATAGCTAGAAATTCAAGAAGGATATGCATCCTCCTCGATTTATATATAGGCAGGATTGGCAGACCATTGTATGGTGCAGGGCAAGTGTCCTCGGACCCGGTGCTACGACCCGAGCTCGCGGTGATTAGAAATTGGGCAAAACGTTCCAGATGTACGGCGCGAAAGGATGTACAAAATACTATCTGAAGATAAGTAACCTCAAGGGTGTCAAGTGCGCCATTGGAATACAGACAAAAAAGGGACGAAGAAGGGGGGTAAGTCATTCAAGCATTTTTAATGAATGACCTAAGATAGCATGAGTGACAGGCGGGAGCAAGGAATCGTACATAGAAGTTTAAATTGTCGGCCTCCCACCTGTAAATGATGCACCTGAGTCATCCCTTCATGTACAGGTTTCCCTCCAGAGTGAGGTCAATTTGGCACCCTGTTACTTAGAATGAATGTAAGGGTATGTATGTACCCTCGAAACTCTCAGAACACGTACTATCATCTCCAATAACGAACCCATAGCTTTTGAGTTCCTGTCGAGTTCGTTAAACCACAGGCGCAATGAAATCTCCGATCCATGATTTGCCGTGCTATTACCTCAACACTATGGGGTTGGAAGTGCTCTACCTCGGAACACGAGACTGACGGCGTGGGGCGGCCGGCTTGTGCAACTCGGAGAGTTCGCCAAGAAGTCAAAGTCTGGCTGACTGAAGAATTCAGCAAGCGAGAATCGGTAGGTAAGTTTGACTGTGACATTTGGCATCTCCCCCAAAGACTTGTCGCTTACGGCACCGCACGTATGGCCGAAATGATTCTGGAACATGAGACTGAGAGGGACGACAACGTGTTGGGGGCAAATTTGGAAGCATTTCTGGACAAAATGTAGACATCACCCCTCACGACTAGAATCTAAGAATAAAACTGGGTCTGGCTGACAGAAGAAAATTAGCAGCAATGTATGCACGCTGTCAGAGCTTATTCTGGAGCCCCCTTCCATTTCGCGCTATCATCACTTTCTTCGCGTTAACCGATCAAATCGAAAGACCGGACAATGGCCATCAATAACCGGCGAGTTCGAGAGTTAACACCCTCACAAGTGACTTGTTGAATGCAGGCGTGGGTGGGTCGATTGCTGCTCACCTTGCGGAAAGTGCAGTTCTTCTTCTCTGCGGCCATCGCCCGAGTGAGGTAGGATATGTATGCGCACGGAAGGGAGGTTTTCAGTGTGTAAGTTTCGACCAAGTTTGCAGGAAGGATATTGTATTTTTTCCTTGAGGATAAGAAATTCTCAAGCGCTGGTGGATCTCCCACTCCCAAAGAGGAACTGGAGACTCGAGATAGCTATGAGAGAATGAGTAAGGATGAGCGAGTGTGATGGGAATATGTGGCGGGAGAGAATAAAAATGCCTGACGTACCGGATAGTAGATCTAAAATAGCATGTGCTGCGAGCACCGTATGAGACAATGACAAGTAAGTGGAATTGGGGCTTACCTATGATAGCAGTGTGAGATGACGAATTTGTCCCAAACGCTGCCTGCAGAGACAAAAACAGGCGGTAATTTGGCGGTAATCTGAAAGAATTTACTCTCGGACAAGCAATATATATCTACAACAATGTTCCAGAATCTGGGTGCAGGGTATGATGCTCTTTGGCAAAACAATGTAAAAACATGATGAAAATAATCCAATTGATTTCAAAATTTTCTTTAAAACCATAGGAAAAATATTGTAATCAAACCTAAAACGGTATTTCGAAGGTATTTGCAATACAATTTGAAGAGAAATAAAAAAATTCCGAGGTCTAATTAACCTTGGCTTTTCTACCAACTCACCTTTCATTTTTTTTGGTTCCATTCTTCCGTTTATTTGTCTTTGTTTACCCAAACTTTGTTTGTTTGCATTCGGGTGATTGATTGTGCTCCTGACATTTGCTGTCCTTTTTTTTCTTTCCTTTTTTATTTACTCTTCTAATTTCTCTTCTCTTCCTCCTCTGTGGACTTTGTTTCTCTGGTCTATATTGCTTTTGTCATTTGCTGTTTCTTTTTGTGGAGCTTTGCATTAGGAGTTTTGTGACTAAGAGATTTTGGATAAAATCACAGAACTGAGATTTATTAGTAAACTACCCTGTGGTTTGCTTAACACACCTTGCCATTCCAATTTGATAAAATCTTTCATAAATAGCTGGCCCTTTCCTACCCTATGTGTTATACTTCATTACATACTTGTCCTGGCATTGCTCAGCAGAATTACTATCACTTACATAGCCTCTATTACATACCAGCATGCTTAGTCAATAGCTCATAGTCAGTGGCCCCCTCTTAGTCAATGAGTAGTGGTCATCCATACTAGTTGATGTAGCATGTATAGTGGACTGGGGCATGGAACATTCCCTGGTCCTGACAATAGCACTGCTTCTAGGTCTATTCATGAGTGGGAATGTAAGCCTGGCCAGTGCAGCCCCTTGTCTTCTGCCTTGCCCTTCACCTTTGTTGGTTGCTGGTCACCACCTCCTGCCAGCTGTACCCTTTGGCCAGTTCACTCATCATTTACCTCTGGCCTTATGGTCAGGTTGTGAGTGGTGGGCAATGCCTGGGTTATCCATGGCCAAGCATCCCTTTACAGGTGAAGATGATCACTACTCTGTAAAGTTCTCAAAACTGCTGAAAGATACTGTATATGAGCAACTCTACACTCACTTGAGTGGAGATGAGTGCAAGACCATTGCATGGAAAAGAAAAATGCAAGACTGTTGTGTAAGGTTTGAACCATGCTGTCAGGGGACTGTCAGGCCAGACCCCATCCCTGTTTCTCTTATTCTCAACTTGTTTCACATTTCTGTCCTCCCATCTTTTGGGCACAAGGACTTTCAACTCAGGGCTATCTAACAGTGCTACTTTGGAGTTGGCTACAAGTCATGAGGCTGGAGATTGTGGGTGATTACAATGAACTTCTCCTTTTGGGTTGAACTCTGGACTTGGTTGTTTTTAAGCATTTTTCCTGGAAGCCTTAGAGTAAATTTCCAAACACTGGCATCTGGGAATCCTCAAACTTGTTCTCTTTAGATCTCCCTGTGCCAGGTGAGTAGCTAGACTTCTATAACCTTTCATAAACTTTGAATATACTTTGGATCTCCCTCTGCCAGTTGTGTGACTCAGCCACATCCCCCAGAGGTTGCCCTTACACATGCTTCACAATGTGCCATGTTGAGAACTAGCAACAAGATATATTGTTAGTATGCCAATACAGTAATGTAGCACACATACCTGACAATGAGATAAATCAACTTAGGAAAACTATCTATGAGTGTGAATTGCCTGTAAGTATATGGTCATATGTGTACTGTGACACCTGCCCCCTTCTTGTAAGATAGGCATAAGGGAAAAAAAGATCTGTCTTGGGCACCAATCACTGGTGCTAAAATTTCTACACTTCCCACATTGTTGTTTCCCTCTCATCTTCTCATTCTGCCCAAAGTCCTGAATTGCTTCAAGTGCATGTGGTATATTGTACTCTTTCAACCATTCATCTGTGCTCTTATTATAGTCCTTTCACCATACCATGAACTCTTCCATCTCAACCCCTAGTCATCCTCTCTTGCAGTATTTCCTTGATCTTGACCTCCTCTCCCATCTCCATCAGCACAGGCAGCAGCAGTTCTTGCTTGCATCCCAAAAATATGTCCTCCCATGCTAGGATTAGACAGGACACATGGAAGATGTTATGAACAACTTTGAGGCAATTCCAAGTGCTATGTGCAACATCCAAAATATTCTGAGATATCATGAACAGACCAAACCTTTTGAATTCCAACTTATGGTTCAGCCTATTTAATTGCAGATCTGCCCACTCCAGAAACACTCAATCCCTGGGAATATAATTGGGCACCTCATTGACCCACACATTGTGAAACTGCTTCATCTGCTCTGCCACCACCTCCACTAATGCCTTTAGCTCCACTTGCACTTCTTGTATTTTACCCAGCTGTTCATCTGCTTGGGGAACTGATTGCAAGTTGACTGGGGTAATGAAAAAGTTCAGATTATATGCATGGCCAGCAAAGAATGAAGACATCCTAATCAACATATTCATGCAATTATTGTAGGCCAACTCAGCAAAGGGGAGCCACTTCATCCAGTCATCCTGGTAGTAGTTAACAAATGCATGGCAGGTAGGTTTCCAGCTCCTGATTGACCCTCTCTGTCTGCCTGTTGATTTGAGGGTGGTGGGCCATTAACAAGGCAGGCTTAATTCCCAACCTCTCCCACATCCTCTTGGTGTAGCATGCCACAAACTGTGGTCTCTGATCCAACACTACCTTCTTTGGTGTTTGTCAGGTTCTGCTGAACATGGGGGCTCAGAATGGGTGAGTCCTTACTAGGCAGACACAACATCTACATGTATGATCCTGTGCTCTGGTGAGCTCCAGATGAGAGAAATTGAGAGTATGGGGCAAGAAGAAGTGGTCTGGGCAGGTCCAGGATACTCTGGCAGAGTACATGGAGAGGTGTGAGTAGTAGATGAGTGCAAGCAAATACAGAATGGAGCTCCAGAGATGGCTATCAAGGGATGGGGGTAAACTTGGGGCTAGATCTGAGTTAAGGGCATGGGGATGGGTTGGGAACATTGAGTTGGATACAGAAGTCAGAAGTAATAGAAATAGAGTTGAATGTAGCTGAAAGAGTCAAGACAAGATGAGAGACTTAGAAGGGAACAAGACAAGATGAGGCAAGACTTAGAAAAAGAGACAAGGATGGAGATAAAATGAAAAAGGAAACAGATAAGATTGAAATTGATAAGATGGAAATAGATAAGATTGGAAGAGATGAGACAGAACAACAAGACTAAGACAGATATTGGGAAACAGGACAGACAGGACACAAAATGTAGGCAATATCAAGACTACTGCAACTAATGCTACTCTAGGGCTTAAGTACTAGTGGGAGGGCTCCTCCAGGGCCATGGGTCTAAGGCTTAGCCACACAGATTCATTGGGTCTTGGTTATGGTTACTTGGTGCAGGGCATCCTAAGACTAGTTGGTCAGGTGTTGGTAGCATTTGATGCATATTTGTGATGCATGCTCAGGAGGATGAGAGGAGTGTTGGACTTATCCAAACACTTGGGGGAGGTTGGGGGAATTGCAGGTCCTACTGGGAAGGCCTTGGAGATCTTCAGAGAAGCATTGGGGTTTGCCAGAGTGGGTGCCAGGGGTTGATGAGGGTTGTGGAGGTTTCCTGAGAGAGGGAGTGGGTTCTGGGGTTTGCTGGGCTTGGTTGGGCAAAGTCTAGGGGTGAGCCAGACAGGTGAGGGTCTGGGAACAGGTCATGACATCACCCCCCCTTCAGCATTGAGACCCTTTGAGACATGGGGAAGTCTTTGGCAAGCAGCAGGAGTGTGGGAATCAAAGCTGAAACATGATGTCTTGTCATCAAAGATCCCTTCAAGAGAAATAAAAAGGGGTCAGGACATGTCTCCTCATCCCATAGTTACCTCTTGATGTATTTCCCCACCTCCCCATCTTTATCTTCATTGTCCCCAACCCCCCTGCCCTCTGATGAGAACTATGTCAAGATCTGGGCACAGTACAAGGCCCAGCAGGAAGAGTTCAACTGGCAGTGGGACTGGAGGTGGGTTGATATGATGTACTGTTAGCATAAGTGCATTGACCCTAGATTCTGTGACTTACTGACCCAGTTTTGGCAGAGCTATCTATGGCCATTGCAGGCTCCTCTGGGGGTCCTGCCTGGGCTGGTGGTTGAGGACAACTTGCTCAGCTAGCTCCAGAGCCATCAGTTTATCTGTCAAGGTTGGTGTTGGTGCTGGGGATGGTGCAGGTTATCCCAGAGGTTCAGAGAGTGGTGCAGGGAGACATGGCTGTGGAGCAGTTTGGGGAGGCAGTGGGGCAGATCTGGGGGCCCCCACCCTGGAGTGGTGCCAGGCTGAGGCCCCAGTAAGTCCTTGATGACTGTGTGTTTGTGCCCAGACTGATTTTCTGTTCAGTGCATCACCTGCACCTGTTGTGGGGAACCTTGCAAATTTGACAAGCCAGTCCTGGGATCTCACTGGGACTTGTCCATATGCCTTCCATGCCATGTGAGGCACAAAAAATGTTTGATTTCATGGAGCTAGCAGGCTACCTGTATATAAAGCTGCAGAGCAAGGGTGGGAGTTAGACTGGGTGACAGAGCAGCTGGATGAGGAGTGGAGGGGGAGGGGGTCAGGCTGGAGCAAGGGGTCATCACAGGCAGGGCCTTCTGGGGCAGAGGGTGGGGAGTGGCCCCCCTGGAAGGTGGATCTGCTGTGGGGCAGCCATAGAGAGGCTCCTCTATCCACCCAAGACAAAGGGAAGAGCAGGACATCTCCACTTCTGGATGCCAGGCCAAGTAAGAGGCCCCAGGGAGAGGTTGTGATGGCCAGCTCTCCAGGCTTGCATATGTACTCTCCAGAGTTGGAGGTGCTGATGGGGCAGCCTCAGGAGACTTCTGGTCCAGCACCAACCATTGACAATGCAGTGCTCTGTTGGTGGGTGGCCAAGTTGGAGGAGCAGTTGGCAGTGTGAGGCAAGGAACTCTGAAGCGAGGAGTGAGAGGCAGCAAGGTGGAATTAGGACATGGCTCAACAGGATCATGAGTCTGTGCTATTGGAGGTGGGGTTGAGGTCCATTGAGGTTCAAGGGCTCTGGGAATGCCTGGAGCAGCTGGAGGCAAGGCTGAGGGTGGAGGGGGCAGTGGAGCAATGGGTGGGGCAGGAGGTCCAAGTAGCTCAGGCAGAGGCAGAGGCAGGGAGGCAGTGCAAAGAGTGGTTGGCAAACAAGGCAGCCATGGGGTGGGGGGGGGGATTCTCTATAAGTATTTTTCTTTTATCCCAGGCATTCCTGCCACTGACCTTGGAACCCCTTTTGCAGATTGGGTCTGCAAGCACCAGATTGTCCTGGAGGGTGCATTGATAGTGTTTGCCTCAATCCAGGACAGTGTGGGGAGGATGCCAGGGGACCTGCCTCTGGAGCTAGAGCAGAGGCTGGGGCAGATGGGGAGGCTGTTAGTGAGGTGAGTCATCAGTGGCAGAACTCAGTGGACCCAGGGTCATGGTAGGAGGTGGTGGTGGATCTCAGGGAGGCCTTGCTGAGGCATGAAGAACTCCTGGCTACCATGGTGGCACAGATGGAGGTGGACCTAGCAGTGGCAGCAATGGAGAGGGGAGGAGGTGAGGGGGTTCACTCTGGCATACTCATAGTTACCTTTGGACTTAATTTCTTGCTTCATAGTATTATTGCATCATATTGTAGTCCATAGTAGCACATATTATCTGTCTTGGCTTTGTCTGTGTGAGCCTTAAGATGTGTAAGAGAAATAGAAACAAAAAACATAGGGGTTTACTGGCAGGAGTTGAATTACCAGTGAATCCAAAGGTGGGGATTATGCCCACTACTGCCATCTGTACATACTGCATACTAGTCCCAGGGGTCCTGGGGCTTAGTGGGATGTCACTGGTGGAAGGTCTGGAGCTTGGCAGGGGCACTGGACAGGTTTTTCTGGGGCTCCCAAGTGTTGTCTTTGGGTCCATAGCCCTTCCAATGGACTAGATAGTGGAGCTGGCTGCAGACAAGGCAGAAATTGAGGATGTTGTTGACCTCATAGTGGTATTCATCTTCAACTTTGACAGGTGGGGGTCAGCTTGGACATTGTCTGGGGAAGGGGTCTGTAGTGTACTTCTTGAGGTGGATGTGGAAGACTGGGTGGAGACCCTTCAATCCCAGGGGTAGGTTGAGCTTGTAGGCATGAGTTGAGACCTTCCAGAGGATCTTGAAGGGGCCAAGTTGCTTATGGTCAAGCTTCACTGAGGAGCTATACTGGGAGAGTCCTTACTAGGTGGACACAATGCTTATACATACAATTCTGTGCTCTGGTGAGCTCTGAATGAGAGAAAACTGAGAGTATGGCGCAAGAAGAAGTGGTCCAGGCAGGTCCAGAGTACTCTGGCAGAGTACATGGAGAGGTGCAAGTAGTAGATGAGTTTGAGTGAGTATGGAATGGAGCTCTGGAGATGGCCATCAAGGGACAGGGGTTAACTCAGGGCTAGTTCTGAGTTAAAGGTGCAGGGATGGTTTGGGAACATAGAGTTGGATACAGAAGTCAGAAGCAATAGAAATAGAGTTGAACATATCCAAAAGAGTCAAGATGAGATAAGAGACTTCAAAGGGAATGAGACAAGACAAGACAAGACTTAGAAAAAAAGACAAGGACAGAGATGAGACCAAAAAGGCAACAGATAAGATTGAAATTGATAAGATGGATACAGATAAGATTGGAAGAGACAAGATGGAAGAATGAGACTAAGACAGAAATTGGGAAACAGGATGGACAGGACACAAAATGTAGGCAATATCAAGACTACTGTAACTAATGCTACTCTAGGGCTTACATACTAGTGGGAGGGCTCCTCTGGGGCCATGGGGTCAAGGCTGAGCCACACAAGTGTGTTGGGTCTCAGTTACAGTTACTTGGTGTATGGCATTTCAAGACTAGTTTGTTAGGTGTTGGTAGTGTTTGATGCATATCCATGATGTGTGCTGGAGAGGATGGGGGGAGTATCAGAGTTATCCAAACACTTGGGGGAGGTTGGGGGAATTGCAGGTCCTACTGGGGGAGACATTGGAGATCTCTGGAGAAGTGTCAGAGTTTGCTGAAGCAGGCACCAGGGGTTGATGTAGGTTGTGGAGGTTTCCCAAGAGAGGCAATGGGTTCAGGGGCTTGCTGGGGCAAAGTCCAGAAGTGGGCTGGACAGGCAAGGGTCCAGGATCAGGTTGTGACAGTGTTCCATGTAAACACCAGACCCTCTCCATGAATGTATCACACATTGCCACCACATTGTCCTTAGAATGGGCCCCCAGAAAATGTGCTTGCTTGATTGACTTGTCACAAACAACCTGGACCATATTGTAGCCTGGCAACTCTGGCAGGAGACCAATATAATCAGTTGATATGTACTGTCATGGTTCATCCAGGGTCTCCAGTAGCTTCAATGATCCAAACAGCTTCTGGCATCTCAGTTTAATCCTCTGGCACATCTCACAACTGGGCACCTCAACAGCCCATCTAGTTCCATGCTAAAACAGCCTGATCAGTGATACATCTTGAACACAAAGTGATTCTATGAAAAGGCTCCACCATGCCTGCCTGTGGTTCAGGTTGCAAGCCATTATTAAATATTCTATGCTGCAGTGATCTGAGAATCCATGTCTCAAATGCCCTCACCACTGCTAACAACTCTGTATTGTGCACATCATAATTTTGTTCTGCCAGTTGCATCATCTTCAATTCAAATGCCATTGGCTTCCACTCCCCATCCTCCACCTTCTGCAACAACACCACACCCACTGCAAAGTCTGACATGTCCATCTCCACCCTAAATGGTGCCTGTGTCTGGCATCATCACCACCAGCACCATGACAGACACTAATTTTAATGCTTCAAAAGCCATTTGCTCTGCCTCTCCCCACCTCCACATACAATCCTTCCATGACAGCCTCTCCAGTGGTTGCACAATCAAAACATAATCCTCACAAAGTGCCAATCAAAGTTGCAAACTCTGAGAAACTGGTTCCCATGCCATATGTTTGGTGGAGTTGGCTGGTCAACACCTCCTGAACATGGCCTTCATGCTGACTGGAATCCTCCAAGAAGATAAATATGTTGTCCAGGTAGAGTACCACATGTGTTGACCAAATTATGGAACAGCTTGTTGACCATCTGTTGAAAGGCTGCCAGTGCATTGCAAAGGCTGAACTGCATGACCAAGAATTTGAACTGACCATAGCATGTCCAGAATGATGTTTCCCACTTGTCTCCTTGAATCATCACATTGTAATATCCTCACCTCATGTCTAATGTTGTGAAGACCTCAGCTGCTTTTAACCCATCTAACAACTTGTTCATCAGTGGAATTGGGTACATATCTGGCCTAGTAACTGCATTCAAGGCCCAGAAATTATCAGGTGGCTGGTCCCTAGCACTGTCCCACCCTTGCTAGGCTTAGCCTCCAACCATTGGCACTCCACTCTAGCCATTGTCCTGGCTGCCCTTGCACCTTCTGACCCCCTCATTGTCATGGCTCTATCTTTCTAATGGGTCTAGCTGGCCCTGTTCCCACTCTATGTATCATACTTAGTTACATACTTGTCTTGGCATTACTCAGCAGAATTACTATCACTTACATAGCCTCTATGGGGGTGTGGTGGCTCAGCTGGCACCATCACGTCTCAAAGTGGGTCACATGACTTGTGAGTGCAAGGCCAGGGTTTTGACTCTAGCTGAGTGCACCTGTGTGGAAAACACCTTAGACACCATGTGGGTTATTCAACGCCATTGGGCAGCCACCACCTGCACATGCACACTGGGGGGCTTTGTAGGTCAGGCCATCCAATGGGGATTACCAATGTGCAAGGATCACCAAACATGGCACAATGAGGAACCATCACCACCACACTCTGGTTCGGCTAGGAAATGGGCTGGATTGCTACATGACCAGACTGGGAGGCTTGAGAAAGCTGGAAACCAATAGGGGCAGTAGGGGTGGGCTATTCTAAAGTACCATGGGAAGATTTGGGGGTAAACATCAGGAGAGCCGCCCAGGCATAACCTGGGAACAGTGATCTCCGGTTCGCGACTAGTTGACATGCTGGAATCTCAAAAGGGGGAGTAGTCCAGGTGTGGGGACCGGACTGGTTCAATTATGAGTCAGTTCGGGTACCAACAATGGAAAGGTAAAGGGGAATGTGGTTCTGAGTAGCAGCACAGGTGGGAAGGAATGACAATGGCAGATATTCTGGGGAAATTCGGACTGAAGTAGTATGAACTCCAACAAAGTCAAACTGTAGTAAAGTGGCTACGGGGCATAACCAGCATCATAGTGAAAATGGATCTGGCCGGAGAACTAGTAGGAGTGTCCATAAATAGGTACTGCCCTGGGAATACTGTAGGGTAGACAACATATGATTAACCATCCCATGTATTCCAACCTTGAAACAAAACCTGAAAGGGGCAATTCACACACACACACACACACACATAGCCTCTATTACATACTAGCCTGCTTGGACAATAGCTCATAGTCAGTGGCCTCCTCTTAGTCAATGAGTGGTGGTCATCATACTAGTTGATTTAGTATATATAGTGGACTGGGGCATAGAATATTCTCCAGTCCTAACAATAGCACCACTTCTAGGTCTATTCATTAGTGGGACTGTAAGCCTGGCCAGTGTCTTTGTCTTCTCTCTCACCCTCCACATTCATTGCTTGCTGGTTGCCACCTCCTGCCTGCTGTGCCTCTTGGCTAGATCACTCACTGCTTGCCTCTGGGCCTGATGGCCAAGTTGTAATTGGTGGGCATTACCTGGGTTATTCACAGCCAGGCATCCTCTTACAGGTTGTCTGCACCTTATGGCCTGCCTCTTGTCCACCCTGGCTTGTTGTTGCTATTATGCCAGCCTGCCAGTTGCTCACTTGTTGCTTGTTGTGTTCTTGTTACTTATCTCTTCACTGGGAGGCTGGCAATCAAACCTCCTACTTCCACCACCTCTCTACAATGTATATGGCACTCTACAAATACAACACAGCTTAAACCACTATGCTCCTTAGCCCCTGGCCTGCTATGCTTGAGGCCCTCTTTTAGTAACATCTTCTAGACACCCACAAAGCTGTGTCCATTGGGTTGATGGAACTTGAGTCTTCACAAAGAATACAGGAGCTCCATGCAGCATGCTCAATGGACAGATACACCCCTTTAGCCAGACTCTCATTATAAACTGTTGCAATGCCTTCAATTCTGCCAGGGCCAACAGGTACAACTTGCCAGGTAGAGGCACCTCCACCCCATAAACCCAATCAATTCCCAGGTCATCCTTTTGGGACTCTGGCAGTTGCTCTAAACAATGCTTGTCAAACATGTCCAGAAATTCATGAAATTTTGCTGGCACCATCTTCTCCACTAACTTAGCCCCTGACACCTTCTTTGTTGCCCCCTCTGCCAACACTTGCAAAAAACTCTGCCTAACTGCCACTCACTCCTCCACTTGCAACAGCTGCAGTCCCACCCCACTTCTGGACAAGCACAGGTCCTACTTCTGTTCTTAACTCACCTTTCAACCCCTGTTTCCACTTGTCTGCACCCCCTCCTCCTGCCACATGATGGCCTGATCAATACACACCTGAATCACCTGCACCACCTCCTGTTGCTGCCCCCTTAGAAAGTGCATTTCCCTCATGCATGCTCTCTTCAATCCATGAAACTGTCAGGGGACTTCCATTTCTGGTCTACACTGATTCTCCTTGATCCACTCCCCTTCCCTGGGGCTTGCCCTAGTCCCCCAGGGCTCACTCTACACCTCTGAGGCTTGCTCCAGATCCCTGGAGATCTCTGGAGGTCTTTCTCCCTTTTAGAAAACCTCGAGAACTTCCTGCACTTCTCTTTTGAGCATTATGCAAAGGTTAGAGTTAACTCCAGTCATCTGTACAGTTGTTCTCATGCCTCTGCTGCCTGCTGATGCACTGCACTGAGCAGTGGGGATCCTTAGACTTGTTCTCTTTGGATTCCCCTCTGCTGGGTGATTGTCAGGGGATTGTTCATACCAGACCCTCTGGTTTGTTTCCTTCATTCCAAGCCTGCCTGCCACCCTTGCCCTCCCATTTTCTATTGACAAGTACTTTCAACCAAGGGCTATCTTTTGGTCATATTTTCATGTGGTCATGTGCCATGAGTCTGGAGATCAAGGCTGTTTATGATGGATTTCCATTTTTGGTACAATCTCCGGAGTTATGGCAATTTCCGGAGTTTGCACCTTTGGGTTAGGGTTAGAAGTTTTCCTGAAGCATCACACCTGGCCAAGGAGCTCCTTAGACTTGTTCTCTTTGGATCTCCCTCTGCCAGGTGAGTAGTTATGTC
>JAGGAV010008126.1:0-15816 GCA_017657295.1 Termitomyces sp. DKA64 | reverse complement strand
CAGAGCACACTGCAGAAAGGTTGTCACTTAATTGTTAAGAAAGTGAGTAAGTCACCTCACTTCTTCATTCACCTTTTCCTCCTACCCTTAAACAGAAAGAGCCACCCACTAGTGGACAAGGAAGGCAGAGCTATGACTGTTCTTGTGAGCCAGCCCTGGGACAACACCTACTATGCCTCTGCACAAGTGGTATACAATGTGATTATGTGAGGAGGCTTTGCAGAAACTTTTCAACACAAGGAATTCCATCACCACTGGGGTGTTTTTCCCACCCTACCCTTGGCATTATACATGGCAAGGGCACCATGAAGCCCATGGATTTTGATCTTAGTACCTGTACTGCATTGGCTAGTCACCTTCTTGATCCTGACATTCAACAGTTGGCCAGTTTTGCAAGTGGTACATATCTATTTTCCTGTCAGTGGTGTAGTAACTTGATGCCTGGCATCTAGCTAGTTTTCAAGAGGAGTAGAGTGAGGTCAGAAAGTTGCTGAAGGGTAGCCCAGAATCTGTTAGAACCCTAACTCAGTTAACCATATATCTGACAAGTCCATAAGTAAATAGTTCCTCAGACCAATGTGTAATTGACTGCATATCTACCATATGTGACAAGTCCATAAGTAAATAGTTCTAATGAGAGTAGTGTCAGTACATGGGCACAGACTTGTAAGTATGCTGGAACTCACCCTCAGACCAATGTGTAATTGACTGAGGGTTCATGTTTAAGGTAGTTGTATATATGTATTTCTGGACAATGGACATAAGTGGCCCCAGGGCCAATAAGTAGACAATGGAATGAGAAAGGGTAGGGGAGACTGGCCATGTAGGGTTGAGGTTGATGGTGATATCATAGAATACCAACACTCCTCCTCACCAGAAATCTTGCCATGAGTAGTGCTCCTCCTCACTATGGTTGTGGTGTTTACTGAAGGCTTAATAATGTGCATAGACAGATGAAGAGTGGGGCAGCCAGAGCTTTTGTGAATAGATCCACAATGTTGTGTTTTGTATTGATGTAGTGAATACATATTTTGTTGGATTGGATGTGTTCATGAAGGAAGTGATACTTGATGTCCATGTGTTTGATGCATGCATGAAGCATATGGTCTTCTAACAAGTTAATAGTGGCATTGTTGTCACATAGGATTGGTGTGGGAGTCGATGTGGTATTATATCTGATACCTTTTAGTAGAGCACACAGCCATATACATTCCTGGGCACTTTTGAATGCTGCCATATACTTGGCCTCACATGATGAGGCTGCTACAGACTTTTGTTTTTGTGCCACCCATGAGATCAGGCTGGAGCCTAGGCTCCAGGAATAGCTGCCAATGCTCCACCATGTATCTAGGCAGTTTTCCCAGTCTGAGTCCATAAATCCTGTGAGGTTGACAGGGTTGCCTTGGCCTCCAAGGACCAGTTTGAGATTGCAAGTTCCCTTCAAGTAGCAGACTAAGCATATGGCAGCCTTCCAGTATAACATAGAGTAAGAGTCAACATATTGAATGAGCTGCTGGACCATGTAAGCAATATCTGGGCAGGTTGAGCTGGCAATGTACAGCAGACAGCCTATGAGGGATCTGTATGGAGTCTTCTCCAGGACAACTGTCTCATTGCATGTTAGGGATGACCTGTCCACTCTGTGGAGCTTTTGTCCCAGCTCCATGGGGAGGGATAGTGGTGTTGCATCTGACTGATCAAATTGAGTGATGACTTTGTCTATGGGGGCAGTCTGGGAGAGCTTGACTAGGCAGTTGTCATGATCCCATTCAACAGCAATGCCTATGACAAAACAAGGGAGTCTGAGATCAGATATTGTCCAGACAGACTGAAGCTGATTTTTGAACCATTCATTTTCATCCCTGCTGCTCACAATGGACAGGAAATCATCAATGTGAACTGCAGCTATGACTGTGCCTGTGTTGGCCTTTCAATAGTATACACATGATTCACAGAGAAGGCAGGTAAAGCCCCATGACAGCATGTTATCATTGAGTGTGCCATTCCAGATATGTCCAGCTTGCTTCATCTCATAGAGTCCCCATAGGAGGCACCATACCCAGCCTTCCTTACTGGGCTCTTCAAATCCCTTGGGTTGTTCCATGTACTGTACCTCATCTTCAGGGAGCAGGCCATACAGAAATGCTGTTTTGACATCAATCTGGGTAGAGTCCCATCCCTGAGTGGCAGCTAAGTAGAGCAGTATGCACCATAATTCCATGTGTGCAGTTGGCAAGGTTGTTTTGGTATAGTCTCTCCCATAGATCTGTTTGAATCCCTTAAACACTAGGCACACCTTGAATCAGACAGCTTTCCCTGTCTCATCACATTTAATTTTAAAGACTGGGCATCCTTTCCTGATTTTGTGGCCACTCAGTACTTGATCCCTAGGTACCAGTTTGTAGACCCCCATTTCCTTGAGGGATTTGAACTCATCACAATACCCTGCCTCCCACTCTCTTGCATAAGGGGATTCCCTTGGGTCCACCCATGTTCAGGGTTCATTGCCCAGGTCAATTGATTCAGGGTCACCCAGAGACTCTGCCAGAGCTAGGAGATGTTCAATCTCCTCCATGGTTGCAACATTTGCTAGATTGGGAATATTGCTGGTGGCATCGACTCCTCCTGAAGTCATATTCATGAAGGTACTGAGGTTGGGAGCAGTGTCTGCTGGAGAATCATCAGTCACAGGATCTTGCACCACAGAGGTATTTTGCTGTTTTTCCATTCTTGCTGCTTGGATTCTTTGGCCAGCTTCACAAGACTCCTGGATGGCTCATTGTAGTTGTGTCAGGGGTGGATTGTCTGGGCTTGCTTTGGCCATGGGGATGGGTACACAAGTGGAGTGGCATGGGCCTGCTGCAGTGATGTCTGCAGCAGTTGGGGGAATTTGGGTATCTGTGTATTGGTCTATTGGGGGGTGCATAATGTCATTGTCATTGTCGTCATCCACAATGAAGGGAGTGGCTGTCAATATTTCTTTTATTTCACCAATTGAGATGGGAGGTTTGGAGGCTGTAGTAGTCTGTGTCATCATTAAACTTGGAGATTCTGCATTCTTGAGGTGTCCATCACATTGTTCAAGGAATCATATGTGATATGATTTGTAGATCTTGCACATTCTTGGGTCATAGCAATGATATGCTTTCAAATTCTGTGCATACTCAATAAGGATGCACTCAATGCTGCATGTATTGAGTTTAGGGTTGTGCTGGTTGAGAATCAGGACAAATGCTCAACAGCCTATTTCATGCATGTATGAGTAGTCAGGAGTGTGATTATGCCAGAGTTTGAACAGTGTTTTCCCCATGAGTGATTTTGTTGCTGTTTTTGCATATAAGTGTGCAGTGGTCTGGTAGAACTCATCCCACAGTGATTCTGGGCACTTCACAGCAAGCCTCATGGTCCTTGCCTTTCCTTGAAGCATCCTGTGCATACATTCAACTTGTCCTATGTGCTCAGATGTGTATGGTGCCCTGAATCCCTGCTTTGTGCCTGTCAATGCCAACCATGCCTTCATCTGGTTACTCTTCAATTCACCATTGTGCCCCATGTGGTATATTGCAACCTTCCTTCCTGTCTCAAGCTCTCTTGCCTTCTCCCAGGTCTGTAGTGCTGAGAATGCATCATTTTTTGACTTCAATGGTATGGACCATGGCATATTAGTGTAGTTGTCAATGAGATCCATAATATATTTCATTCCTGTACATGACTGCATGCTCATTGGGCCTGCTAAATCTATCCATACAATCTGCAACCTCTCACTTGCCCTATGCCCCTCCTCCCACACTTTAGGAACCAGTGACTTTGTCTGTTTTCCAAGAATGCAAAGGTCACATTTTGGTTGTGCAAGGAGGGAGGCAGATGGCATACCTGGGAGCAGACTGGCACAAGCCATGGTGGCAAAAACTTGGTAGTTAGCATGGCCTAATCACCAATACCATGTGTCAAGATTTACAGGGTGTTGGGCAGTGAGAGCATGTTCAGCCAGTGCAGCTTGTAGGTTGAGTGCATATAGAGGCATCATCCTGGGATGAGAGGTCCCAATGCAAGGAGTGTACCACTGATATCATCTAAGATGGTGACACCTGTGCTGCTGAAGGTAATGGAAGTATGCATGCCTGTGATGAGGGCTGACATGGAGATGAGGTGGACCATGGATGTGGAGATGTACAATGCATTCTCAAGTATGATTTCTGCCTTGTTTTGGATGTGAAGACATATTTGGCCTATACCAACAGCCTCTATAGATGTGCCTCCTATGCCTCTGACTGAACATAGTGGGATTGCTTGAAGAGTGACAAAGTCAAACCAGCATGGTGAGATGTGGACAGTGGCACCAGAGTCAAGGTAGAATGGCTTCTCATTGAGGGAGACCAGTGTAGTGCATTCCAGCTGATTGAGTGGCATGATCATGGTTGTAGCAAGGATGGTCTCACAATCCCAGGTTATACTGTCACCCCAGTCAATGGAGACTCTGAGTTCATCACCAAAATCATTGAGGTCATCCTTGATAGCCATGAATCCCTAGTATTTGAAGAAGTCAGTGGATGTTTCTTGGGTGGAGGATGCAACACTCATGAACTCAGCAGATTTCAGTGTGTCATTCTTGGCAGCCTCGATCTGTATCTTCTGTAGGTGCGATGTATCAATGATGTATGCTTGCCTGTCAAGCCCTTTTACTGCAATCCCATTCTTGCTAGATCCTCCTGCTGTCTTGGGAGCTCCACTTGTTTTTCCTTCTCCTTGCATGGCCCTTCATGCAGTTTTTGACTCCTCAATGGTTTTACCAGCCATCCCACCCCCAGGCCTGATGCACCAGGGCTTGGTGTGGCTATGGCAGGGGAGCCCAAGCTCAAAACAGACCTCACAACATGGGTACCTGGGTCCATGGTTGTGGGTGTGGGCAATGGTCCTTGAGTCTTTGGCCACAAGCATGATGTCAGAGGAGGGTTTTGATAGGTTGGCCAGGCTGTCAATTATCTGGAATAGCTTTTGTATGTCAGAGGAGGTGTAGGTTCTCTCCTTTGCCGAGTCAGCAAGCCTGTGTGAGACCTGTGCCTGGATAGACTCAAAGTGTTTGTCATTGATGGAGTTGAGAAGTGCAATAGACTTGAGAAGGTCCTTGTCAATGACCCCACTGATGGCAAATGCATGATCAATGAGTTCACAGATCTTTCTGGCAGTATTCTCAATTGGTTCGGCAATAGGCATGTAGGTGGAGAGTGCTTCGCAGATCAACACAACTTGCTTCACAGGTCCTTTGTGGTTTGCTGAAGCCTTCAACATGTCATAGCACTCCTTTGCAGTGCCATCAGTGCTAAGCCCCTCCTGTTCAGCATCTGACACAGCAGCGCAGATCATGCCAATGATCAGGTCATTGTTAGATAGCCAGTTGGCATATGCAACAGGCTCAGTGTTTGGATTGGGCTGTCTGATGAGGCAGTCGGGTTTACTTTCAGGGGTGAAGATATAACAGTCTAGACCACTTTGTTGCAAGAAGATTTCGAGCTTTGTCAACCACTTTGTGAACTTGCCCATAGTCTGGTCAAAAGGGGTTTCTGAGGCTGGTCAGTGGGCATTGAGTTTGGCAGGGTGGATGCATGGATAGGCAGCATTGGTAGACATCATAGGTGTGGAGAGGGTGGGTGGAGTGGGGGGGAGACAGATCCCATTGCACCAATATGTGAATAGACAAAGAAATCCTAGGGATACGCATGGATACAAAGATATGCTGATAAGATCAATCAATCGGAACTAAGGGTCCGAGGTTGCCAAGAGAAGTGATATGTGTGATGAGTGATGTAGAGTAAGGGTCCTCAACGTCGTCACTAGAGTGTACGGCAGCAAAGTCCCATAACCTGTTAGAACCCTAACTCAGTTAACCATATATCTGACAAGTCCATAAGTAAATAGTTCCTCAGACCAATGTGTAATTGACTGCATATCTACCATATGTGACAAGTCCATAAGTAAATAGTTCTAATGAGAGTAGTGTCAGTACATGGGCACAGACTTGTAAGTATGCTGGAACTCACCCTCAGACCAATGTGTAATTGACTGAGGGTTCATGTGTAAGGTAGTTGTATATATGTATTTCTAGACAATGGATGTATGTGGCCCCAGGGCCAATAAGTAGACAATGGAATGAGAAAGGTTAGGGGAGACTGGCCATGTAGGGTTGAGGTTGATGGTGATATCATAGAATACCAACAGATTCGTCTTGTCACAATGGGTGGGATAATCTACAACTACTAATTGTAAAAAGTGATATAGAATAATAACAGCAAATTCTATATTCAGTGAAGAAATTTGCTGACGGAAAAGCTCTGAAAGTTACACAATACGTGGGATAATTATTGCAAACATGTTATACATACTGATATTACGAGGTGATTTATAATAGTAACAGCCAATCCTAAATCTGCTGAAAACCTCTGAAGAGTTACATAATGGGCAGGATAATTGTGCACATAAGGAGAATCTCGACTCTGGCCACATACAACCCTCCAAGTCCCCAATAGCATACCCAGTCTTCTTCATTAAGAAAGATGGGTCTCTTCATCTGGTTCAGGACCATAGAGTCTACATGTTATAGGTGATGATGTGCCATCTTGGAAATCCTTGGCCTGACTTTCAAACTTGCAGATACCTTTGGGAAAACCCCACTTCTTGCAAGGCAGGATAAGCACTTGGGCATCATTAATCTTTTGTTGGGTCAAATACTCGATAGATATACGTTTGATGTCATATGCAGCCTTCCAATAGGAATTGGAATGATGGCAGAGTACCATCCTTTTCATGCCACGATATACCATGGTTGAACATATAGTAATTAGATACATGTAGCTTTCATCTGGAACAGTGTGAAGATTTGTTATTTACTTGGTCTTCAAACAACAACAACCATTTATCCATGATGCTTGCACTGATTAGTATTATGTAGTAGAGTGCGATCCGTGTTGCAATGCATCAAGGCATCCATATAACTTGAGTTCATGTCCTACCTCCTCAACTAGCCCGTCAACCTCTTCACGACACAATTTGCACCAATAGCACATCACATTGCATCCAACCCCCCCGTGCCGCCCACTGCCCAACGCACCAACTGTCCTCCGCATGCTCAAACATTTCTTCATGTTCAACTGACCCCAACGCTTCAGCGCCCACAGCAATTCATCTACACCAACACCACGCCACGCCACGTTCACGCATTCAACTGGTCTTCGATGTCAGTCCCTACGATCGAAATTTTGCTTTCGTGATCATGGTCGTTCGACCGTTTTCAAACTTCCTCGAACAGCCGGTGGAGACTTAAATTGATAGTAGACCATTCAAAGATAACGTCATTGGGAAACAGCCTCGTTTGATGGCTGAATGCTCTCTGATGTCTCAGTAATGACCCGGCGTTGATCATATTTCGATGATTTACCCTGTTCAGCCTTCCGTACGTTCTGCCAACAATGTAGTGATTGCGACATCATGATCTTCAGGAACGTATGGGCGTGAAGGGCTGTTCAAGGCTGTACGGTAGTCGTGACAAGCAGGCCCGCCCTTGTTCATCGCCAACAGACGGCCAACTTGATTCACGTCTCAAGCATTTAGAGGTATATTATGTCAAACTTGAAAGAGTGGTGAACAGCAAGTCTGGCGGCCCATAAGGAGATGAAAATCTGCTGCAGCCGGGTGAATGTTATAGAGGAGACAATAAGAGTTATTATTTCTTGGCGAAAACCGATAGATCCGATCAGCTTAGCCAAAGGGCTTTCTTGTGTTTCCATCATTGACCGAGTTTCAGCGTAACGACCCCGTCTCCGCCGTCATCGCCGACGACGACGAAAGCCCATCATAGACCGCGCTCACGACCGACGACGACTGCATCTATACCCTTCGCCCAGTAGAGCCACTGGGTCCAGCAGCTCAGGCAGGCATCCTGGCACCGCAGCAGCATCTCGTGTCGCAGGATACCATTCATCATGTCTTACCACAACGTACCTGTCGCATCGTTGACGCCAAGTCGCCCAGCGCCTGCTGCACCGCAGCGCAAAGGGACCGACTCGTCCCAGAATTTCTCATTCAACACTAACGCGGCCCTGGCCAATTCGGGCTATGGCCCTTCCTTTTCTTTCTCCCCATCTTCCCCGTCCGCCTCGTCACTCAATCCGTCCTACTCAGGAATTGGAGGAAGTCCTACCCCAAACCGCAGCCAAGAAGCTCTCTCCAACTCCCAGATTGTCAGGTGTGGACCTGTCAGTGTCAAGGAGGATGGGACCTTTGTGAGCTGGATCTGGAAGCTCAAATGGCTTGTTCTTAAAGAACAGACGCTTACTATCCATAGATCAGAGGTATGTATGCGTATGCCATTAACGTAACCGGTAGTGTTTGACTTTCACGCTTAGCATTCGCCGCAACAGACCGTCATTCTTCTGCGTGACATTTCTAATATCGAGCGGACTGATCTGAAGCCGTACTGTTTGACTCTTGAGGCTAAAGACAAGCGATACTACCTTGCGCTCAAAGGTGATGAAGAGCTGTACGGCTGGCAAGATGATATATATGCGCGGAGTCCTCTTATGGGTGTCAGCAATCCCACTAATTTTGTACACAAGGTTCATGTAGGTTATGATCCAGTGTCTGGGGGCTTTACGGTAAGTCCGATTCCTATGGTTTCCTGATTTTTAGTGCACATGACCCATTGTTGTTATCTCCAGGGCATGCCTGAACACTGGAATAAGCTCCTCAACCAGTCTGCAATCACGCGCGAAGACTACGCCAAAAACCCACAGGCTGTCCTTGAGGTCCTTGAATTCTACACAGATCATCAAAACCGCGAACGGGAGGACCTCAGTGTGTTATATTTCCTAAAAAGCCAAAAGATTGAAATAACCCCTAACTATGTATTTATTTTGCGCAGATGCTCCTGCGCGTTTCGCCGGTACAGGCCTTGGTGGAATCGCCAAAAGCAACAGCAGTAGCCCCTCAACCCCATCCAACGCCGCAACCTCGACTCCGGGCGTGATCAGCGCACGGTCGATGACGCGCCAAGAAAGTGCCCCGCCAGGACTAAACACTGACACTGACAACTTCGCTACAGCCGCTGCACTCGTTGCCGAGCTCGTCAACGGCTCACACGTCGCGGCGACGACCGGCGGTGGACCCCGTACACACACAAATATTTCCTCCGCGTTGCGCCCACCACCTCCACGACATCTCCTCGCTGCTGGACGGCCTGCACCCGCTCCGCCGTCTGCGGGTACGTCGACCAAGAATGATACGTTGCCTAGCCAGGCGGACCTCGGATCACGAAAACCAGCAAATGGACCTGCGACGACACCGACCATACAGCCGAATGCTTTGCCGCCGCGGTGGGAGTCGTTGCACTCGGCGGGGCAGCAACTCAAGCAGGCTCAGGCGCAGAGGCCGCAATTACCCCAGCCACCGAAGGATCCGCAGAGGGAGAGGGAGCGTGATTTGGAGAAGGAGAGAGAAGGAGACAAAGAGAAGGAAAGGGAACGAGAGAAGGAGAGGGAACGGGAGAGGGAACGGGAGAGGGAACGGGAGAGGGAACGGGAGAGGGAACGGGAAAGGGAAAGGGAAAGGGAACGGCAAAGGGAACGGGAACGGGAAAAGGAAAGAGAAAGATCAAGAGAAAGAGAACAGAAGCAGCAACAGCAAACTGCACAGACCATCTTGCCACGGGGCGACATCCCGCGCCCACCAATCGCAGCGACGAAGACGGCGCCGCTTGCGACAGCACAGGTGAAGCCATTACAACCAAAGAAGGTGCTGATTGAGGAGAAAGAGAAGGGTAGTGTGGCAGCGGCAGCGGCAGCCCTGGAGAAGCCGAAAGAAAAGAGGATTAGCACGATGACGGAGGTACAGATCATGGAGAAACTGAGATCGGTTGTGTCCGATGAAGATCCGAAGTCTATTTACAGTAAGATGAAGAAGGTTGGGCAGGGGTGAGTTTTATCCCTATCCTTCGTTTCCTGTGCGTTATGTTACACAACATTTTGTGCCTTCTTGACCTTTTTGTGTTTTTTGTTCATTGTATTTTCCTCGGTCTCGGTACTAACGCAACGGCATATACCTAGTGCCTCGGGACACGTATATGTCGCCAAGACGCTCGCGACGGGCAAGAAAGTCGCGATTAAAGAGATGGACCTCTCACATCAGCCGCGAAAGGAACTCATCGTTAATGAGATTCTTGTCATGAAAGAGTCGCAGCATCCCAACATTGTCAACTTCCTCGAATCGTACCTCGTCAAAGCGAACGAGCTCTGGGTCGTCATGGAGTACATGGAAGGTGGTGCGCTGACGGATATCATTGAGAACAATACCCTTGAGGAGGACCAGATTTCGTCGATTTGCCTGGAGGTGTGTTGAAGCTTTTCCTGCAAGTTTGTATGGCTGTTGATATGTCGTGTGATACAGACATGTAAAGGTTTGCAACATCTGCACAGCCAGAGCATCATCCACCGCGATATCAAATCTGACAATGTCCTCCTTGATGCACAAGGCCATGTCAAAATCAGTACGTTCTCCTGACCCTTCTCCCACTTGACTCGAGTGCTGAAATTTAAACAGCCGACTTTGGCTTCTGTGCCAAGCTTACGGACCAGAAGTCCAAGCGTGCTACTATGGTCGGCACTCCCTACTGGATGGCGCCTGAAGTCGTCAAGCAGAAGGAGTACGGCGCCAAAGTTGACGTGTGGTCTCTAGGTATCATGGCCATCGAGATGATTGAGAACGAGCCGCCGTACCTCGACGAAGAGCCGCTCAAGGCTCTGTATCTGATCGCGACCAATGGGACGCCGACGCTGAAGAAGCCGGAGCTACTGAGTAGGGAGCTGAAGGGCTTTTTGGCCGTGTGTTTATGCGTGGATGTGGGCTCGAGGGCGACGGCACAGGAGTTGGTCGAGGTGGGTGTTTTTCTTTGATGTCGTTTGAGGGCTAACGTGCTTGCACAGCATGAGTTCTTGAAAAAGGCATGCGCGCTTTCGGGACTAGCGCCCCTTCTGAGGTTCAAAAACCAGCAGCCACGATAAATGTTTTCGTGTACACTCCGTACGCCGTCACCACACACCTATCCACGGACTCATTTCTGTGCCCCGCGCGCGCGTGTGTGACTGCTATCGTTCGTTGATAAAACGGACGACCTTCGTGACCCCTTTCATCACCAGTTTCATCCCTTGGCTCTTCCTTCGCTTTCCCACTTGGCATTTTGTTTATGAGCTCCACATTGTATCACTCTACATTTCATATCCGTGTGTCCTTGACACCGCTATCATTTTGATGCGGAAACCCCCTTCGTTTACCTGCTATTATTCGCTTTCTTTCCTTTTGTCTCGTCTTTGGCGTAAAGCCCGATTGATTCCCTTCCTCGCCTGTCTCTTTCTTTCATACTTAAAGGGTAATGTACGAATCGATGAAAATATTAGCACGACCTTATAGATAGGACACCTGATCTAAGATTCGGAGTGTTAAAGAAATATGCATCACCCTCCATTATAGTACGTAATGATACTAAATTCCCTTTTCAGAAATCGGGTCTGTAGAGGCGACGCAGTGGTTTGTAAAATTGCAATATAAGCATACCGTGATTTCATTCTTAGAGTGGCTTATCTGTTAACGTATTTATTTACAAAGGGAAAAATTGGTGCCAGCTAGGTACTACTACTAGTATATGGAAGTCGACGTTATAAAAGGTGAGGGGTACTCGTAAACCATTGCCATGGACACCTCTCGTCAAAGTTCCTTTTATTCTCATCACCACCTATAGTCTGACCGCCTCGATCCCCCACCCAACTCCACCAATCACAGATAAGGAGCGCCAGCCGGATGTCAGCAGGACTTCTACGTTCTTGCGCATCTGGACTGAGTATGCTGCATACATCAGAGTGAGTGCACTATACTGAGATGAAATTCCTTCAACGGTACTATCATGACCGACAAGGTACCTTCTGAGTAGTAGCAATGGCAGAAATCGCAGCGATACTTCTGGCCCAAATATCACAAGTGACATCGTGAGATGCCGCAGACCATACTTTGGGACAGTTAATGCCACGGAACAATAGCCGACCTTCATTTTACCCCATTGTCCATGACGGGGATGCTGCTCATCATATCAGGATCTTGACTGCGGCTGATATGTTTTCGTACGCTGAAAGACTTGTTCACGTTCGAAATCAGCATCCGGGAAGATTATAGATTGGTAACGAGCGGCCCTTACGGTCATGTCCGCCACCCATCATACGCAAGTTCCATGATGGTCTTTATTGGGCTTTGGTTCTGGTTTTTTAGTGATGGGTCGTGGTGAGTCAGGCATCTTGAAAACGGCATTAGGAAAGGCCTTCGTTAGCGTTTTCTCGAGCTGGCGGTAAGCCGCGTCAGAAGAGGATCGATTGTTGAAGACGACGCTTGGGAGGGAATGGGAGGAGTGGGCGAGTATAGTGCCTTATCAGCTCATCCAGGCGTTTGCTGGATTCGGGGAGCTGGACCCAACTCCGGCTTCTGTGAGAATACACTGATAATTCGCTTTATTTCCGATCGTAGGCCATCTCGCGTGATAGAAGAACCACAGCACTCGTTTAGGTTTATTTAGGCAGTGATGATGTTGAGTTACTTCGCAGAGTCTGGATCCCAATCAAATATGTCCCTAAAACAATCAGAAATCCTGCAAGGATGAAGAGCGTTGCCTGAAGTTCCACAATAAGAACTCCATTTGTCAAGTGGCCACAATGCAGTAAGGGCAGAACAAAGCAAGCGATGATGATCCGGAAGGAGTCATTGTCAGAATCAGAACGAAGCGCGTGATGTGCAATAAACAAAGCGAAAGCAATCACTTTATTGTGGCTTGGTCTTGACGGTCACTGTCGTCGACGACGGGCACGGGCTTGGGCTCAGCAGGCTCACCATGCAGTCTTTTCTTTCCCCGGTATCACCTATGCTGTTGCCGCACCCGCCAATGAATACAATGGCTGATCCTGTACGCGCATCGGTCAAGCACCTTCTCACCAGGGCTTTCACGTTACCCTGTTCAACGGCGGCACAGGCCTACACTCAGATCGTACAACCTACATCGCGATTTCAGCTGGCGCTTGACGCGTTGCTGCCGTTGCTTGATCCAAATACCCCCTCCGAGGTCAGTTATCTATCTCCGCGAAAAGTGCGCTTTTCTTCGACAATGACCTTTTTTAACTCTAGCTCGCACAACGCATTCTGGTCGCTTTTCTACTTTATTCGCTCTATGCACCCCATCCTATGGCGATCAATCCTTTCAAGACCGTGTTGTTCATGACGTTCATGAAGGAACGTGAAAAGGCTGTCGATGTGGCCCAAACGGGTGAGGTCAGCCCGAATGAACAACTGGTTTGGGTACTGTGGAAGATCCTTAAAGGAGACGGGAATGATGTGCATGGTTTAATTCTAAGGCGATTTACCGAATTCTGATTATGATCTACCTTTAGATTGGACCTTATTCTCCCAACACGCTGGCGAAATCACCTTTGCCACCAAAGCTTAGAGCAACTAATTTAATCCTCGATGAATCATTGTACAATACTGTTTTTGATATGTAAGTCATGATTTGACGTTCCCTTTAACGAGTTCGCTCATGACTATTCATGCAGAGACGACGCTAACTATTCTTATTCTCAAGATAACCAAAGATCAGGATCGGTTTCATCTGACCATACCCCATCTGCCGACTTCAGCTCTAACGCTCATTCCTTTGACGATGGCCCCCGGCGGGTGATAACGCCTGCTGCAGATAGGCAGAACGAAAGGATTGCACAGGCCATGAAACTACTCCTGATTGCCCGTGAACGTGTCCTCACCCTCTCCGAACAACGAGTTCGTCCAGAGCATTTAATCCTAGATTCAAGCTCATCCTCATGCAGATCCTCAACCCTCTCATCCCGGAGCTTGCCGTCTCTGGTATGATCGCCTCTCTGGATCTGTCCGCTATCATTGCAAATAATCCAATGCTCGCACATCCTCTCTTTGTCGGGCTTCTCGATGGTGTGAATCATGATCACAACCTTCCTGCACCGTTCCTTGAGGTGCTGCCCTATCTTCCCCCGTTTCTTTCGACATTCGATCTCTTTGGCCGCCTTCTGCGAGATCAGACCCCCATTATGAATGGAATATACACCGTCGCTAGTATTGTTCGCTCGGAAGTGCTAGGGCGGTTCATTCATGAGTGCATCAGCTGGCTCGAACGAGCAGAGGCCGAGGAAAGAGAAGGGCTCATTAGCGATGATCGGTTCGCGAAGGGTGTACAGAATGTAAGATGCTCGATCTGTCACTCAGTGAAAGACTCATCTGATGCACTCTAGCTCTGTCGGTTCTACCACTCGCTCATCAAACGGGGCATCGTCGATCCAGCCTCAGACGCTGACTCCACGGAGATGGCGCACTTCAGCCTTCGAAACGCGAGGCTTGAAGAGGCTAACACACTCTACCGCGTCCTCGCCATGGGCAAATTCTGATTGTATACCCCCGATCCCGACCCGGCCCTACCAGATGTGCTAGACCAACTGAACAGATATGATGATAAACGAAGATAAGAATAACAAGCACGAAATAATCATGTGTTTCTAGACTGTTACTCGTACTGTAAAAAGGCGGTGTCAGATGCTATAAGTATGCTATGTATTCCTTTATATTTCCTTTATTCCCCTCCTACCTCCGTCCTTCCTTCTTGTTCGCGCTATTCTTTGTTTCGTCCAGTTTTTGATTTATATCATCTTCGGAGGATGGGCAGGTACGCGGGCGGACTGACGTGGGAGCTGTCGAATGTGGTTGTTTTACGTTACTGGTGTCGATATGGAAGCTACTGTATCAAGTCAATGCAAGGTGTATCATCTGGTGGCGGATGAGAGATGAGGGAGGGTGGAATCGGTTTTTTTTTGTCGAGGATAACGGATCATCACCTTGTCCACGCGCGACATGCGTGTGCACTTGATTACGTAACGATACCATCTTATATTCACAACGTAACTAGTCTAATCTGATACGAGGTATGCCCTGTGCCTTCGGCACAGGTCTACCTCGTTGGGGGCTTTGCCCCCAAACCCCTGACTGAGACCCAGCCCCAACTTTGCTGCACTCAGTTAGGGCTTTGTGTTCAAAACTCGATGCTTAATCCCAGCCCCAACTTTGCTGTGCTTAGTTAGGGCTTTGTGTTCAAGACTCAATGCTTAATCCCAGCCCCAACTTTGCTGCACTCAGTTAGGGCTTTGTGTTTAAAACTCAATGCTTAATACCAGCCCCAACTTTGCTGTGCTCAGTTAGGGCTTTGTGTTCAAAACTCAATGCTTAGTCCCAGCCCCAACTTTGCTGTGCTTAGTTAGGGCTTTGTGTTCAAGACTCAAGGCTTAATCCCAGCCCCAACTTCACTGTGCTCAGTTAGGGCTTTGTGTTCAAAACTCAATGCTTAGTCCAAGCTCCAATCTTGCTGCACTTAGTTAGAGCCATGATTTCAAAAATTGATGCTTAGTCCCAGCTCTAACATATCCAATTCTAATAAGACTTTCTTTATACTACACAAACTATATTACATGCTGAAATATATCAAAGTTAGTCATGGATGTTATTTTATCTCAAGTCAAACTTAAATTTGTCAATCATTTAGAATTTGTGGTAAAGTCCAATAACTATCTATTTTACACTACACAGACTACACTATATGCTAAAATATATAAAAGTTAGTGATAGATGATGTTTTATCTAAAGTGAAACTTACATTTGTAAACCATTCAGAATTTCTGGATAGACAACATTTGCAGTTGTTTGTGATGTGTTGTCAGGTCC
>JAGGAV010008125.1:0-15844 GCA_017657295.1 Termitomyces sp. DKA64 | reverse complement strand
GACTTGGAGGTATGTGTTTTTAGGTATATCTGATGACAGATCTTCATAATTTTCCTGCTTCAGATCAGTCATTATTGATTTGAGGTTATTTTTTGGTGAACATATCTTCTTAGCTTTCTGGCATTGAAGGTATATGTTCTTTGATGTATCTGATAGCTGATCCTTGATATTTCTAGTGATATATCTTCTGGCTAGAGCTCTATCTCTATAAGTTTGGAGCCACTTACTATGTGGCATTTTCTCAGATATGAATGATCTTGACTTTTTGTCCAATTTTGGTCTGACTGCTAAAATAGATTGAAGTTGCTATATATCCTTTCTATTACTGTACTATTCTTATATATCTGGAGCTCTTAATGTGTGTGTTTTTTTTAAAAAAGAATCTTTTTGAATGTTAAAAGGGTTTCTGTTATAAGAACTTGGCAGGTCCAAGGTATGAGTATGAGGAGTTTTCAAGGGTTCTGGGTGAAAGGGGCTTCAATGGGGAACAGAAGTGGCTGTGGAGTTAACTGGGGAAGTTGAGACAAGGAAAGAGATAGAAGGAAACAAGACAAGACAAGACTTAGAAAACAGATGAGAGACTAGAGACAAAAATGGAAACTGGTAAGATTGAGACTGATAAGATTGAGATAGAGGCAATTGGAAACAATAAGATTTGACAAGACAATATGGAACAAGGAGATGGAGACACAAGAGACATAACAAACATGAGAATGTAGGTAATATCAAGACTACCTAACTATTACTACACTATGGCTTAAGTATATGCAGGGGGAACTCCTCTGGGACCACAAGTCTGAGGTCAGATTGTGTGGGTGGGTCTTGGGTATGGTTGTTTAGGGTGTCCTGAGACTGGCTAGTTGGGTGGTGGTATTGTCTTGATATATAACCATAATGAATGCCAGGGGAGGGTGGAGTTGGACACTGAGGGGATGCTGGGGGATCATGGGGACTGCCAGAGAAGCATTGGGGCCTTTCAGAGAAGCCTCAGGAGTTGCTGGAGTGGGCACTAGGGGTAGGGAAGTGTCATAGAGGTTGGGGGGCAAGGGGGGATATGTTCCAGGCTTACTGGGCTGGTTCAGGGAAGGTCTGGAGTGAGGCAGGAGTCCAGGGATGGGTTGTAACAGCCTGGATGCCTCCAATATTACAACCACCTGGCTGTCAAAGAAGCTCTTGCACCAGCAATGAGGACCCTTCATGGTGGAACAACAGGTAGGGCCCCTAGCTTATCAACTCTGGCTTCCTGCAGGAATGCACCAGCTCCATCCAGTCTTCAACATGGTCAAACTGACTCTGGCCCCAGCAGACCCTATCCCAGGACAATGCCCAACATCTCCACCTCCTCTGGTGATGGTTGACAACAGCAAGGAGTACAAGGTGGAAGAGATCCTGGACAGCCATCTATTCTAGTGGGGACTGTACAGTACAAGGTGAAATGGAAAGGCTACAGAATTGGGGACATTTTCTGGGAACCCTGGGAGAATGTGCACATGCCCAGACTGGTCAGGGAGCTCCACTGACAACATCCAGACAAGCTGCAAGCTGTCAGAGGGATATATCCCCTCCCCCTGGCAGACCAGGCAATTCAGAACTTTTTCTACCCCACACATCAAGATGCCACACACTAGAGGGGGGGTGATGTTAGGGGACTACCCTTTTCTGACCTCTGCCTCTGCCCAACACCAACTCTCCTCACTTGTTTCTGCTTTCCCAAGGCTTGTTTGATGACTCCAGGGCATTCTACAGGTCTCCAGAGATCTCTGGAGTCCCCTAGAACTTTCTGTGATCCATCATTGTGCACTTTGGCTAACTCCAATCACCTACCCAGTTGTTCCCATGCCTACACTGCCCCCTGATGTGCCACACCAAGCAGAGGAGAACCTTAGACTTGTTCTCTTCAAATTCTCCTCTGCTAGGTGATTAGTCTACTATTTGTATTATCTATTACATATCTAATACACTTTGGATTCCCCTCTGCTAGCTGCATGATTTGGCTGTTGCTCCTGGAGGTTGCCCTTACAGCTCCCCATGCTGTGCTCCAGTACCCCACTCCCATATGTCCAGCACCTGCCCCTGCTTTGCTTATCCCTGCACTGCAACCCTTGCCTCTGGGCATCACCATGGACATCAATGCTGCTCAACAGCATTGCCCCACACCATTACTGTGCCAGAGATGTGAGAAACTGGGGCACTTTGTGTGACACTGCCCAATGCATCTTGAGGTATGCTATCTCTCCACAGACAAGAAAGAGGAGCTCCTCCTGCAACTGTTGGCTGCAAAGGATGCTGCTGGAGATCCCTCACCTGACAAGCCAGCACTGGAGTTGACCCTGGAGGAGGATTTTTAGGCAAGTTACAGATGAGGTGTACACCTCTATCACCAAGTACTAATAGGTTCACTTGTCTGTCAATAGAAAATGAAATTGCCTCTCACAATATTGACAGTCTTAAGACAACAGAACCTCAGTACTCCCCTCCAGATGTATAAACACCCACTCCAGACCCCAAGCTGAGCTCCCCAGAGCTGGCTAGGCTCTGCTCATGTCATCCCACCTGGGAACACTAGCTGCCCTGGCAGTACATAGTAGCTGCAAACCTCTCTGCAAACTCCTTGCATCTCAACATGGAGATAGAGACCACAGACACTCAGCAGACCTGTGGAGTCACTGCCCTCCTTGATAGCAGAGCAACAGGGCTATTCCTGGATTTGGAGTTTGTGAAATGCCATCACCTGACCATGCAGCTGCTCTCCAAGCCCATTCCAGTGTTCAATATTGATGGAATGCCCAATGAAGCAGGTGCCATCAACTCTGTGGTCAATCTTGTCCTCCACTACTGGAAACATGCTAAGCACATAGTCTTTGCTATCATCAGCCTAGGCAAGCAGGATATGATCCTTATTTTCACCTGGCTCTGGGAGCACAACTCCAAAGTAGATTGGGCCTGGAGTGAGGTAACTATGAGCCAGTGCCTCCAGAGGTGTGCCACCTGCACCACTGAGGTCAAGGAACAGCACTGGGCTGAGGTTTGAGAGTATGTGGCCATTCAGGCTTGCCATGCTGGTCATCTCCCCTTCACAGATCTAGACCTTCTGGATCCCCTGCCCCTGGCATTCCTCCATAGAGAGGCCCTCTATGAGGATGACCAGAGTAGCAGAGGGACCCCAGAAAAGGATCTCAGGGGGAAGTTCAGTGGCTTGCATGCCCTGGAGTTCCCAGACAAGGCAGTGGAGGTTGGAGACTGGATATATGCCACCACCTTATGCTCCCCACCCTCTATCATGGAGATTTGCACCAGCCAGACCACCTCCCAGCAACTGGCCCAGGCCTTCACTGTGAACTCTGCACCCCAGGAATTCTGAGACATTGTGCCTCCATATCTCCACACATTCAAGGATGTGTTTGCCAAGGCCTCTTTCAACTCACTTCCAGAGTGTAAGCAGTGGGACCATGCCATTGAATTAATGCCAGACTCCAAGCTGGCCAGCTGTAAGGTCTATCTGCTAACACCAAGGGAGCAGGACAAACTCAATGTCTTCCTGCAAAAGAAACTGGCCTCTGATCATATCTGCCCCTCCAAGTCCCCAAACAGTACTTCACTAAATTGGACATCCAGTGGGGCTACAACAATGTATGCATTCAGGAGGGAGATGAATGGAAGGCCACCTTCCTGACCAACCAGGGATTGTTTGAACCTCTTGTTATGACCTTTGGACTCACTAACAGCCCCACCACCTTCCAGATGATGATGAACAACATCTTCCAGGACCTCATTGCCAAAGGTGTAGTGTGCATATACCTCAACAACATTTTCATCTACACCAAGATGTTAGAGGAGCACTGCCAGGTCACATGCATCGTCTTGGAATGCCTCTGCCTTCACCAACTCTATGTCAAACTGGAGAAGTGTGAGTTTGAGCATACCTGAATTGAGTATATCAGATTGATCATCTTACATGGAGCCATGGAGATGGACCCAGTGAAGGTGGCAGGTGTTGCAGAGTGGCTGGAGCCCAAGAACATGAAGGAAGTGCAGGCCTTCCTAGGTTTCACTAACTTCTACTGGAGGTTCAACCAGAATTTCTCCCATCATGCCTGACCACTGTTTGACCTCACTGCAAAGGAAGCTGCCTGGAGCTGGGGCCCCCCAAAGCAGATGGCCTTCAATAATTTCAAGTGCACTGTCACCTCCATACCCATGCTCCTCTTCCTGGACAATGACTCCCCCTTCCAGGTGGAAGCTGACAGCTCCAACTTTGCCACCAGAGCTATTCTGTCACAACAATCCCAGGAGTATGGGAAATGGCATCTGGTGACCTTCTACTCCAGGAGCCTGAATGTGATAGAGCACAACTATGAAATCCATGACAAGGAGATGTTGGCCATCATCTGGTCTTTCAAGGAGTGGCAGCATTTCCTGGAGGGTGCATAGCATAAGTTCAAAGTGTGGACAGATCACAAGAACCTTGAGTACTTCTGGACAGCCAAGAAGCTCAATTGCTGGCAGGCCTGGTGGTCCCTCTACCTAGCCAACTTCAACTTCTCACTGCACCACAAGCTAGGCCAGAGTATGGGAAAGCTGGACACCCTGTCCTGGAGAGCTGACCATGGCACAGGGGGAGATGACAAGAATAACATCATCCTCCTCCAATCCAAGTTGTTTGCAATCCAAGCCATGAAAGGCCTAGTTGTCAAGGGAGTGGAGGTAGAGATCCTCCAGGACATCCAGCAAAGAAACTGGAATGGTCTGCAGGAGGAACTTGTTGCTCAGGCAGCCTGGGTGCTCAAGTTGGGATGTACCACTGCTGCTAAGTCTGTCCACAATGACAAATGGGCTCTCCATGATGGACTCCTGACCTTCCAGAACTGCATTTACATGCCCAATGACCTGGAGCTCTATCAGAGGATTATAGAGCAGCATCAAAACTCCTGGTTTGCAGGACACCCCAGCTTGTGGAAGACATTGGGGCTGGTGTCCTGGAACTACTGGTAGCCCCAGATGTCCCAGTATATTGGGTCCTACACTAGCACCTGCAATCTCTGCCTCTAGACCAAGCCCCAATGTTGCCTCCCCTCCAGACAGCTCTATTCTCTGCCCATCCCCATGGAGCAATGGAGCATTGCCTCAGTAGACTTCATTGTAGAGCTCCCCAATGCCCACAGCTATGATGCCATCATGGTGGTGGTGGACCTCTATGGCAAGCAAGCCCACTTCATCCCCACTCACACCACTTGCTCTGCTATGGGTGCCACAAATCTGTACCAGAAGGATGTTTGGAAGCTCCATGGCCTCTCTGATGCCTATGTATCTGACTGGGGTCCACAATTCATGTTGGAATTCACCTGGAAGCTCTACCATCTTCTTAATATGAAGCTTCACACCTCCACCACCTACCACCCACAATCTAATGGCCAGACCAAACACATGAACCAGAAACTTGAACAATATCTCCACCTCTTCTGCAATGAGTGCCAGAATGACTGGGATGAACTCCTCCCAGATGCCAAGTTCCAGTACAACAACCACATTCATGTGGCCACTCAAGTTTTGCCTTTCTTCCTAGACACCAGATGTTACCTGTACATGGGCTTTGAACTCTGGGCTCAACCTTCAGAGAACAAGGCCATGAACAAGTTCATGGACTAGATGAAGATCACACAGGAGGAAGCCTGGGCAGCTCTAGCAAAGGCAAAGGATGACATGGCACAATATTATGACTGCAGAAGAATCCTAGTGCTCAAGTACCAGTCCAGATATCAAGTTTACCTGGATGCCTCTGATATAACCACCACCTAACCATCAAAAAAGCTCTCACACCAGCTAATAGAACCCTTCATGGTAGAATGACAGGTAGGGCCACTAGCCTACCAACTCCAGCTCCCCATGAGAATGTGCCAACTCCATCCAGTATTTAGTGTGGTCAAGCTAACTCTGGCACCAGCAGACCCTATTCTAGGGTGATGCCCAGCACTCCTGCCACCTCTAGTGGTGGTCAACAACAATGATGAGTATAGGGTGGAGGAGATCCTGGATAGCCATCTATTCCAGCAGCAGTTACAATACAAGGTGAAGTGGAAAGGCTACAAAATTGAGGACATCTCCCAGGAAACTTGGGAGAATGTGCATGCACCTGGACTGGCCAAGGAGTTCCACCAATGACACCCAGATGCACCCCAAGCCATTCAAGGAATCTATCCCCTCTCACCAGTGGACCAGGCAATCCAGAACTTCTTCTACCCCACACATTGAGGTGATGCATGCTAGAGGGGGGGTGATGTCAGGGAACTTCCTTTCCAACCTCTGCCCTGGACTGACACTGACTCTCCAAGACCAATTCCAGTCCTCCAAGGCTCATTTGATGTCTCTGGGGCATTTTACAGATCCCTGGAGATCTTCAGAGACTCCTGGAACTTGCCATGATTTCTCAGCAAGCACTTTCAGTTAACTCCAGTTGTCTATACAGTTGTTCCCATGCCTCCACCACCTGCTGATGCACTGCACCAAGCAGCAGGGATCCTTAGACTTGTTCTCTTTGGATTCCCCTCTGCTAGGTGATTAGTTACTATTTGTATTGTTGATTACCAGTTCTAATATACTTCGGATTCCCCTCTGCTAGCTGCATGATTCAGCCATTGCTCCTGGAGGTTGCCCTTACAGCCCCATGCCTTTGGCACAGGTCTAGCTCATTGAGGACTTTGCCCCAAACCCCTGACTGAGACCCAGCCCTAACTTTGCTGTGCTCAGTTAGGGCTTTGACATCCAACTCAATGCTAAATCCCAGCCCTAACTTTGCTGTGCTCAGTTAGGACCTTGATTTCAAAACTCAATGCTTAATCTCAGCCCCAACTTTACTGCACTCAGTTAAGGCCTTGACTTCAACACTCAATGCTTAGTCTGGTCTCAATTGTATATCAGTGAACCAGTCTCTAACCTGTGACTTTGGCATGAGTCTTTCTTAGATGTATTATTTGTGCAGTCTATACAAAATGTTACAATTACAGTGCTACTATCAAAGTATAAAACTATCAAGTACTAAAATTCTTGGAAGTTATTAAAAATATTTCAATCTATGAATAGTAATACTCACATTTGTAAACCACCCAGGACTTCTTGATTAACAATATTTGCTGTCTTTCCTGATGTATTGTCTGGTGACAAAATCACCTTGATATAATTGCCAGATGTGCATCAAGACAGTGCAACATAAAGTTGTCCATGTGAAAATACAGAGGATCAAAGATCCAATCCAAGAAAATAGTTGAAAAGAATTATAATTTATCTACATGATGATATCTTTAATAATGCAAGTGGAAGACCTTTCACAGGACAGAGAGACAGAAACCCTTTTAACATTCAAAAAGATTCTTTTTTAAAAAAAACACACACATTAAGAGCTCCAGATATATAAGAATAGTACAGTAATAGAAAGGATATATAGCAACTTCAATCTATTTTAGCAGTCAGACCAAAATTGGACAAAAAGTCAAGATCACACTCCAGAGCTCTGTACCATGCTTGTCCCCCACTTGCCTGTCACTCCACTCCTCCATATAACCTACCAGAGCATCATGGACCTCCCTGGACCACTGCTATCATCTTCACCCACCCCATTTCACTCTTCTGGGGCTCACTGCAGCCAGTGATCATGAGTGTAGACATTGTGTCTGCCTAGTAATGGACTCACCCAGTGTAGCTGAGCCCCTGGGTCAGCAGAACCTGACATAATATCAAGACTCTCCCCTTACCCCATTCCCAATGTCTAACTACAGTCCCATGTATCCACCTACTGGTTATCTAACCAACTATTCAGTAGGCTGGTACCTGACCCCTACTATCCCCCATTCTATCCAATGCCCAACTGCTATGTCACAGCCACTCCACAGTACTGGGCCCCAGAATAAAATTCTGCCCCCTACAGCCCATCTATTAGTCAGAGCCCACCTCTGGACTGGTGCCACTCCTTGTTGTACTCCATCAAAGGAACCTACTCCCACCTACAGCCTGACACCCTGTTGGCCCCTTGGGCACTCATGGCCCCAGTACCCTTGGCTTTTCCCCCTAGGCCCTACTATGCCTACCCTATCCCTGCTGTGGCCCTGGTCCCCCCAGAACAACTTGACAGATACTTCCCCCCTTGGCCTCAACCCTCTGCTGCTCTTCCCATCCAAGCCCCACCCTCCCCTAAGCAGCAAAGAGTTGAAGTCTATGTCCAACAATGCAATGAGGTCCTCCACTCTCTCTGCCTAGGTCCTGCTAAATTTGCCAAAAGAGCAAGAGCCCTCCTCATCAGTCTGGGACACCAGAACATCTCTGGAACACCAGAGACCTGGGCAGATCACCTCCTGGACTTCTACAAGCACTACCAGCAAGGCACCCTCCCCAAGAATGTCAGGAGTACCCTCAGGATTGATGCTGGCCTCCAGGAAGAACTCTGTGCCCTGGTCAACAAAATTCATACCAGCCCAAACTCCTGCCATTTTGAAGATTCCTTGGACCCCACCCACTCCTTCCATGTGCAATAAGAACCCACCAGGGCTCAAGCTGATGCCCTGGCCCCCATTCCTCAACAACAGGAAGAGCTTAATGCTAGGTCCAATATCCTGAGGTCCCTCAACCATGCTGGAGGGTTATTCAATCAAGCCTGAATGCCCCACCTGGAAACCCCCTCACCCCCTTTCCCCCAACAATGACCTTGCTTCCACCCACACCCTCTCTTATATCAAGAAGCTGGAGACCTCTGGCAGGGAACCTGCCCCTCAAGAAGGAGCTCCTGAGCTCCCCAGGGATCAACCCCTCTATGTTGACCTCCACCCCTCCCAGGGATATGCCCCACCCCTCTATAACAATCCCCCACCCCCCCTCCAACAGCCTCTTGTTCCTGGAGCCCCCAGAGCAGCTCCTCCCCCTGTGCCATCCTGACCCCCACCCATTCCCTTGCCTAACCACCTTGCCAACACTAACAATTTTGGGCCACTGACTCCCAGAGGACCCCCTCCTCCTCACTGGGCCTCAGGACCTCCCCCAGGCAATGCTGGCCTAAACCCTGGCAGCAGGCCTTCCAACAGTGGACCTCCTGGTGGATGGGGCCCAGCCATGGACAACTTCCCCCCTCAGTGTGGAGGCAGGAACAACTATTATTACTACTACAATGCCAGACCCCTGCCCTAAACCCAAAATGCCCAGGACAACACATGCAATGCACTGGCCTGGGAAGGAAAGCTCAACATTCAGAAACTGGAACTCTTCAATGGCCAAGACCCTCAGAAATGGCAGACATTCTTAACACAATGTCTTACAATGTTCCAAGCTAAGCCCATCACTTTCCAGCTTGAGAGCTCACAAGTGGCCTTTGCCACCTCCTACTTGCAGGGCATTGCCTTCAATCACTACATGGCACTCCTTCAGTTTGACCCCAACAACCTGGTACTCTCCAATTGGCCTGCCTTTATGCAGGAATTCTCCAGTAAGTTTGAAGTATTTGACACTGTAGCAGAGGCAGAAGAAAACCTCTACAACCTCTGGATGTGCAATAATGAACATTTGATGATCTCTGCAAAGCTCAATTATAACATCTATGACAAGGAGCTCCTTGCAATCATCAAAGCCTTCCAGCAGTGGAAGGCCTACCTTGAGGGAACCCCACACTGCATACAAGTCTACTTAGACTACAACAATCTACAATACTTCATGACTACCAAGCAACTCAGTCAACAAAACAAGCCCGCTGGTCAGAAACACTGTCCAAGCACAACTTCACCATTCACTATCACCTGGAATGACTCAGAGCAAAACCCAATGCCCTCATCCAAAGGCCAGATGTCTACCCAAAGAAGTCATTTGAGGCTGAACAGAATACTTTCAACCACTGTGTGATAATCCCCCCTGAACATCTTCATGCTGTACTGATTATGAATGAAGAAGGAATCCTCCATCAAATCTGAAATGCTCCTCTGGACACCTACTTCATCTAATACAACCCCCAGAATAGCTCTGCCAATGCTCCACACCCCAACCCCACCTTTACACTGTCTCCAGACCACCAACTCCTACTCCAAGATGGCTGAATATATGCTCCAGACCACAAGTCCATCCATCTTGATGTTCTCTGGCAGCACTATGACCACAAGCTCCAGGGACACCTGGAAATGCATAAGACCCTCCAACTGATTTTGCAGACTTACTTTTGGCCAGGAATGAAGAAGGACATCACCCAGTACATATGGGCCTGCAAGCTGTGTCTCCAAGCCAAGGTCCTCCAACATTGCCTGTATGGTCTGCTGAAGCCCCTCCCTGTCAGCTGCTGCCCATGGTCCTTGATCTTAATGGATCACATCATCAAACTCCCCAAATCCAAGGGTTTTGATGCTATCCTCATTGTGGTTTGCCAACTCACCAAGCAAGCCCTGTTCATCCCCTGCCACACCACCAACAATGCCCTGGAGTTCACCAAAACATCTTTTTCAAGCATGGACTCCTAGACAACATCATCTCCAACCATAGCTCCTTGTTTGTCTCTTGGTTCTGACAATCTCTATGCAAGGCACTCAAAATCATGACCAACCTGTCAACCACCTCACTTGGAGACTGACAGACAAACAGAACAAGTAAACCAGACCTTAGAGCAGTATCTCCACCTATACATTAACTACTTACAGAATGACTGGCATGCAGAACTACTCCTGGCCAAGTTTACTTACAACAACACCCTCCACTCCACCACCAGGGTCTCCCTGTTTTTTGCCAACAAGGGCTACAACCCCTGGCTCACCCTGTCCCTCAAGGACATCCCCTTGCATGTTGCCCACAAAGTCACCAGAGACCTCCAGTCCCTTCACCAATTCCTCCAGGACAAGATCAACACCACCAAACAAGCTAACTCCAAGCATGCTGACACTCAATGCAGAACAACCCCCACCCTCATCTGGCTTGACCAGCATAACTTCAAGACCTGGAGACTCTTGGTGAAGCTCAACCATAAGTGACTTGGCCCATTCATGATCCTCTGGAAGGTCTCAACTTACACCTACAAGCTTGACCTAGCCCTGGGACTGAAGGACCTCCATCCCATCTTCCATGTCCACCTCCTCAAAAAGTACAACCTGGACCCCTTCCCTGGCCAACATCTGAGCTGACCCCCACCCATTGAGGTCAAGGATGAGTACCACTATGAGGTTGACAACATCCTCAACTCCCACCTTGTCCATGGTCAGCTCCAATACCTGGTCCATTGGAGGGGCTATGGACCCAAGGATGACACCTGGGAACCCTGAAAGAACCTCTCTGGAGCCCCCACCAAGCTTCAGGACTTCCATCAGTGACACCCCACCAAACCCTGGGATCCCCAGGACTAGCATGAACAGATGGCCTCAGTGAGTGTAACCCCCACCTCTGGATTCAGCAGAGATTCGACTTCCACCCACACCACTTATGTTCCTTCTCTCACATTCCCTTATACAAACTAAAAAGTTGCAATAAGATATCAAGAAAATCACTATTTACAGTGCTATGGATACAATATATATTAAAAGTACAGTACAATGAATTAAGAGTTCAAGAAGACCCCCCCCAGCCCAGAAACACTGCCCCCTCACCCATCCTCCAGAGTCCTCCTCCCCATTGCCACCACTGCAAGGTCCATTTTCATCTGCACCACCAGTCCCCAGGAGCTCCTCATATTGTGCCAAGAGCTTCCTGATGTCCATCACCACCTCCCACCATGACCCTGATTCTGCCAAGTTCCTTTGCTAATAACCTGCCAATAGTCACCCCATCTGCCCAATATCCTGGTTGAGCTCCAGTAGAAGGTCCCCAGGCATTCCTTGCATACCATCCTGAATGGAGGCAAATGTGGTGGAAGCCCCATCCAGGAGGATGTGATGTTTGCACACCCAATCTAGGACAGGAAATTCAAGGGTCAGTAGGGGAACAATTGGGGCACCAGGAAGACACTTACAAAGAACTCCTCTCCACCCTCAAGCCACCTCATTTGCCAACCACCCCTCACACTGCTTCCCCTCTTCCTCCCAGACAGCCTGAGGATCTGGTCCTCTCCAGCATTCCACTGCTGCCACCCCCTCCAGTCAGGTCTCCAACTATTCTAGATGCCCCCAGAGTCCCTGAACCTTGGCACCCCTTTCCTCTGCCTCCTGCAGTGCAGACTTGTGATCCTGCCTCACTGTGTCCTGATCCTGCTGTGCCACTGCCAGCTCCTCCCACAACCCCCAGAGCTCCTCTCCCTGCACCACCAAGTAACCCTCAAGCTCCAATACCCTCCAATGCAGGACAGAATCCCCAGACAATCCCATCATGACTCCTGTTACCAGGGAGTAAACATGCATGCTGGGAGGACCAGCCATCATCACCTCACCTCAGGGCCTCTTGCTCAGCCCCACCTCTGGTGGGGGGGATGCCCTATGCTTCCCCTTGTCCCTGGAGAATGGGACTTCCTCTCTGCACCCACCCCACAGTGGCCCTACCTTTCCCTGGGGTTGCCCCTCTCCCCCAGGACACATGGGCTGTGACACCTCCCCAGAAACTTGGCCCCTTTGCCCCTTCCCCAACTGCTTTGAGACCCACTCCTAGTCCCACCCCTGCTCCACTGCAATCCTCACTATCCACCACTCCTAGGACATAGAACACTTCTTGTGTCTTGCACAACACAGCAAGCAAATGGAGGAGTCATGGCAAGACTCTGTGGTGGGCTCCTCAAACTTGCACTCCTCCCCATGATGAGCACAAGTAACACACTAGACTGTCAATTAGCTGGGGCATGCAAGTCTTCAATGAGACACCAATTTACTGGGGCTTCTGCCTGACACCATGCTAGGGTGGGGGGCTCCCAAATCCTCTCCACTGCCTCTGCAAACTGCTCTGCTGTAACCTCCTCCTGCCTGACTTTCCAGGCCTCTGGCACAACTTGAACCTCCCCTGGCCCCAATACTGACCTTGGAGGATGCCCCAACAAATTAGGGGCAGAGCCAGCAGATTGTCCAGGACCCCTAGGAAGAGAGGGACCCCTGGAGGACCTGGCCACTGCAAGGGACAACTCTTTGTGGAAAGGTCAGCAGGCTTCATCTCTGGGACCAGAATACTTACAATGGCAATACATCACATTCATCCTATGTCAATCCTGCCACTGGTCATACTCTGCCCAATGCTCCTAATAGGCTGCCCAGATGTCAACAGCATTCTTGTTGGAGGGCAGCAGGGTCAGGGATGATGAAGAAGAAGTAGCCATAGCAGGGAGAGACATAAGGAAGTAACTATGATACACTGGACATGTCAGGGCCCCTTTTATTTTTTTGGGGGGCTTCTAGTTGAAAAAGACACTGCACTTCAACTTTAATTTCCATGCCACTGCAGACCATTGGAAATGTCCCCATGCCTCAAAGGATCTCAATGCTGAAGGGAGGGTAATGTCACAACCCATCCCTTAACCAGCCCAGTAAGCCTGGAATGTATCCCTCCTTACCCCCCAACCTGTACAACACTTCCCTACCCCTGGCACCCACTCCAGCAACTCCTGAGGCTTCTCCAGAAAACCCCAATGCTTCTCTGGCAGTCCCCATGATCCCCCTGGCATACCCTCAGTGTCTGACTCCACTGTTCCCCAGCACACATCATGGTTACATATCAAAACAATACTGCCACCCAACTAGCCAGTCTTGGAATGCCCCAAACAACCATACCCAAGACCTGCCCACATGATCTGACCTCAGACCCATGGTCCTGGAGGAGTTCCCCCTGCAGGTACTTAAGCTGTAGTGTAGTAATAGTTAGGTAGTCTTGATATTACCTATGTTCTTGTGTTTGTTATGTCTCTTGTGTCTCTGTCTTCTTGTTCTGTATTGTCTTGTCAAATCTTATCATTTCTGATTGCCTCTATCTCAATCTTATCAGTCTTAATCTTATCAGGTTCCATTTTTGTCTTCAGTCTCTCATCTGTTTTCTAAGTCTCATCTCATCTTGTTTCCTTCTATCTCTTGCCTCATCTTGACTTCCCTGGTTAACTCCACAGCCACTCCTGTTCCCTGTTGAAGCCCCTTCCACCTGGAACCCTTTAAAAGTCCCTGTACTCATAACTCAAACCTGCCAAGTTCTTGTTAACCATTCCAGAGCTCTGTACTGTGCTTGTCCCCCACTTGCCCATCACTCCACTCCTCCATATAACCTACTGGAGCATTCTGGACTTCCCTGGACCACTGCTATCATCTTCACCCACCCTGTTTCACTCTTTGGGGGCTCACCAGAGCCAGGGATCATGAGTGTAGATGTCGTGTCTGCCCAGTAAGGGACTTGCTCAGTGTAGCTGAGCCCCCAGGTCAGCAGAGCCTGACACAGGTAGACTCAATCTCTGGGCTTGTACCAGAGTGCTGGGGTCCTTCTGTGGTCATAGTACTGTGCCATGTCATCCTTTGCATTTGCCAGGGCTGCCTGTGCCTCCTCCTGTGCCATCTTCATCCAGTACACAAACTCATTCACAGCCTCATTCTCTGAAGATTGGGCCTGGGATTCAAAGCCCATGTGCAGGTGACATCCAGTGTTCAGGAAGAAGGGTGAATACTGGGTGGCTGCATGAACATGGTTGTTGTACTGGAACTTGGCATTGGAGAGGAGCTCATCCCAGTTGTCCTGGCACTCATTGCAGAGGAGGCAGAGGTATTGTTCAAGCTCCTAGTTCACATGCTTGGTCTGGCCATCAGACTGCAGGTAGTAGGTGGTGGAGGTGTGCAGCTTCATGTTGAGTAGTTGGTAGAGCTCCCAAGTGAAGTCCACTATAAATTGTGGGCCCTGGTTGGATATATAGGCATTGGAGAGGCCATGCAACTTCCAGACATTCCTCTGATACAGGTTGGCAGTGCCCATGGCAGAGCAAGTGGTGTGAGTGGAGATGAAATGTGCTCACTTTCCATAGAGGTCCACCACTACCATGATGGCATCATAGCTATGGGCATTGGGGAGTTCTACAATGAAGTCTACCAAGGCAATGCTCCATTGCTCTGCAGGGATAGGCAGGGGGTGCAGCTGGCTAGAGGGAAGGTAGTGTTAGGGCTTGGTCCAGAGACAGAGATCACATGTACTAGTGTAGGATCCAATATACTAGGACATCTGGGGCTGCCAGTGATTCTGGGACACCAGCTTTAGCATCTTCCACTGGCCAGGGTGTCCTGCAATCTGGGAGTTGTGGTGTTGCTCTACAATCCTCTGGCAGAGCTCTGGGTCATTGGGCATGTAGATACAATCCCAGAAGGTTAGGAGTCCATTGCAGAGGGCCCATTCATCTGTGTGGACTGACTTGGCCCCAGTGGTGCATCTGATCTTGAGCATCTGGGCTGCCTGAGTGACAAGTTCCTTCTGCAGACTGTCCTGATTGCCCCACTGGATATCCTGGAGGATCTCCACCTCTGCCCCCTCAATGGCTAGGCCTTCCATGGCTCAGATTGTGAACAACTCAGGCTGGAAAAGCACAATATTACTGTTGTTTATCTTCCCAAATACCATGGTCTGCTCTCTGGGATAGGGCATCCAGCTTTCCCATGCTCCAGCCTGGCTTGTGGTGCAGTGAAAAGTCAAAGTTGGCTAAATAGAGGGACCACCAGGCCTGTCAGCAATTAAGCTTCTTGGTCATCCAGAAATACTCAAGGTTCTTGTGATCTGTCCAAACTTCAAACTTATGCCATGCACCCTCCAGGAAATGCTGTCATTCCTCAAAGGACTGGACCGTGGCCAGCATCTGCTTGTCATGGATTTCATAGTTGCATTTGACTCTCTTTGAGTAGAAGGCCACCAGATGCCACTTTCCATCCTCCTGGGATTGTTGCAACAGAACAGCTCTGGTGGCAAA
>JAGGAV010008124.1:0-15948 GCA_017657295.1 Termitomyces sp. DKA64 | reverse complement strand
TGGTCCCTCTACTTAGCCAACTTTGACTTCTCACTGCACCACAAGCCAGGCCAGAGCATGGGGAAGCCAGATGCCCTGTCCTGGAGAGTGGACCATGGCATCAGGGGAGATGACAACAGTAACATCATGCTCCTCCAACCTAAGTTGTTTGCAATCCAAGCCATGGAAGTGTCAGGGGACTACCCCTTCTGACCTCCACCCCTGTCCAACACTGACTCTGTTCACCCAATTCTGCTCCCCCAAGGCTTGTTCAATGGCTCCTGAGCACTCTACAGGTCCCTGGAGGTGTCTGGAGATCTCTGGAACTCTCTGTAATCTCTCATAGAGCACTTTGGCTATCTCTGGTCACCTACACAGCTGTTCCCATGCCTTCACTGCCCATTGATGCACTGCACCAATCAGAGGGGATCATTAGACTTAGTCTCTTTGAATTCCCCTCTGCTAGGTGATTAGTTACTATTTTGTATCATCTATTACATCTCTAATATACTTTGGATTCCCCTCTGCTAGCTGCATGATTTAGCCATTGCTCCTGGAGGTCACCCTTACAGCAGAACAAGTTTCTTAACCTGGTCTGGAAGCCCCTCATAGGCTGCATGGAATCTCTGAGCCCCTATCTGTCACTTCCCCACCAGGCTTAAGCACTTGTGGAATTCTATGTCTCAGCTTGCCATTTCAGATACTCCCTTGGAGGCCCCAGCCCCTCAGGACAAGGCCTGGACTTGCCTGCTACACCTAGAGAACCAGGTGCAATTAACCCAATCTTTCCTTACACATCATACAACCAAACTCTCCACCCTTCACCAAACCACCAAACTCATATCCCAGTCTCTCCAGGCACTACTAGAGCACCTGACCCCTACCTCCACACCACCCCCAGCCACAGAAACACCCTTGGTGGCTCCTGTAGCCTTCCTGACAGCTCTGGTAGCCCCCTGAGCATGTATTCCCTATCCCATGCTCCTAGACACATATAATGCCAATTGCTCCAGTGGAGAGCATTTCCTCCAGTCCTGCCTCACCTACATCCATCTCAGTAGGAACACTTTCAATTCTGATGCAAGGATCATATCTATGTGCCCAATGACCCAGAGCTCTGCTGGAGGATTGTAGAGCAACACCATGACTCCCAGATTGCAGGACACCCTGGCTGGTGGAAAACATTAGAGCTGGTGTCCCAGAACTATTGGTGGCCCCAGATGTCCTGGTATATTGGATTCTACACTAGTACATGCAATCTCTGTCTCTGGACCAAGCTCCAACACTGCCTCCCCTTCAGTCAGCTGCACTCCCTGCCTATCTCCATGAAGCAATGGAGCATCACCTCAGTGGACTTCATCATAGAACTCCCTGATGCCCATGGTTACAATGCCATCATGGTAGTGGTGGACCTCTGTGGCAAGCAAGCACATTTCATCCCTACTTACACTACTTGCTCTGCCATGGGCACTGCTAACCTGTACTGGAAAAATGTCTGGAAGTTGCATGGCCTCTCTGATGCCTACATATCTGACTGGGGTCCACAATTTGTGGCAGACTTCACCTGGGAGCTCTACTGACTACTCAACATGAAGCATCACACCTCCACCACCTACCACCTGCAGTTCAATGGCCAGATCAAATGCATGAACCAGGAGCTTGAACAATACCTCTGTCTTTTCTGCAACAAGCACCAGGATGACTGGGACAAACTCCTCCCTAATGCCAAGTTCCAGTACAACAACCACATTCATGCAGCCACCCAGTTTTCACCCTTCTTCCTGGATACTAGATGTTACCCATGCATGGGCTTCAAACCCCAGGCCCAACCTTTGAAGAACAAAGGCATGAATGAGTTTGTGGACTGGATGAAGATCACACAGGAGGAAGCCTGGGCAGTGCTGGCAAAGGCAAAGGACAACATGGCACAGGACTATGACTGCAGAAGGACCCCAGCACTCAAGCACAAGCCTGGAGATCAAGTCTATCTGGACACCTCTGATATTATGACCACCCAGCTGTTGAAGAAGCTCTCACACCAACAATTAGAACCCTTCATAGTAGAATGACAGGTAGGGCCCCTAGCTTACCAACCCCATGGAAATGCACCAGCTCCATCTAGTCTTCAACATGGTGAAACTGGCTCCAGCCCCAGCAGACTCTATCCTAGGACAACACTCAGCACCCCTGCCTCCTCCAGTGGTGGTCAACAACAGTGAGGAGTACGAGGTGGAGGAGATCCTGTACAGCCATTTATTCCAGTGGTGATGATAGTACAAGGTGAAGTGGCAAGGCTACAGAATCAAGGACATCTCCTGGGAACTCTAGAAGAATGTGCATGCACCCGGACTGGTCAGGGAGTTCCACCAACAACACCTGGATGTGCTCTGAGCCATCTAGGGAATCTATCCCCTCCCACCAGTGGACCAGGCAATCCAGAACTTTTTCTACCCCATGTGTCAAGATGCTGCATGCTAGAGGGGGAGTGATGTCAGGGGACTACCCTTTCCAACCTCTGCCCCTGTCTGACACCAACTCTTCTCACTCAGTTCCATTCTCCTGAGGCTCATTTGACAGCTCCCAGGTGTTCTACAGGTCCCCAGAGATCTCCAGAGACCCCCAGAACTTTCTGTGATCTCTTGTTAAGCACTTTGGCTATCTCTGGTCACCTACACAGCCATTCCCATGCCTCTGCTGCCTGTTGATGCACCACACCAAGCAGAGGGGATCCTTAGACTTGTTCTCTTTGGATTCCCCTCTGCTAGGTGATTAGTTTACTATTTTGTATTGTCTATTACATCTCTAATATACTTTGGATTCCCCTCTGCTAGCTGCATGATATAGCCATTGCTCCCAGAGGTCACCCTTACATTGACTCCTAATGTCACCATGGGTGGGTTGAATACCTTGTCCAGTGGACTGGATACATTCCCAAGGATGATACCTGGAAACCACTAGGACACCTCCAGAATGCCCCTGAAACCCTCTGAGACTTTCACCAAAACCACCTGAAAAAGCCCTGAGACCCAAGACTCAGGCCCATAACCTTGGGGCCACTCTGGGCATAATCCCATCATGAGCACAATGGGATTCAACTTCCCCCCCCCCCCAGCACATCTGATCCCTTGCTTTCTTATCTAGGCTGAACCCAAGAAAAGACAGTAATATTGAAGAAAACAAGACTAAGACAAGAACAGGACTATGTATAGGGGCTCTAGCCCAACAGGTGCCCCTTTTCTCCAACACCCCCTCACCCAGTTTCCCTCCCCTTGCCTTTTTCCCTCCTCTGAGCCTCCCTCTTGGCCTCCCAGAGATCCACCACCTCTACCCCATTGCCTCTCTCTGCAGTTATGTCCACCTCTTCTGAAGGAGGGCCAGATAGCCCCTGCTCCCCCCAGAGCTCTGCTGACAACACATCCCTGGTTTCCTGGTAGACATTGTTCAAGGAAGGTAGCAGATCCACCAGACTCTGCACCTCCCACTCCAGAGGCTCTCCCAGACCCAATACCAGTCAACAATGGGCCCCTTCCAGATGCTCCAACTCTCCCATGCCCTGCTTAATCTCTGTGGGCAGATGGTACTTGGGTCAGATTTGGTGAAGACCATCCCAGATGAATGCCCATCCAGTGGTGACCCCATCCAACAGACCCAGATAGGCTCAAACCCACTCTAGGAAGCATAAGCCATGAGCCTCTGGGTTAGAGCACACTTACCCAGGTATGCAAATTGATGCTCCACTTGTGAGGGGGAAGAGGAGGAGCCCTGAGGACAACATAAGGCAGATGAATAGCAAGGGCCTAAGATATGTTGCCTCCTTTTTATTTTTTTAGGAGGAACTTCCTGATAAAGATCATTCATGCTTTGGCTTTGAATCCCATGCCACTGCCACTCACTGAAACCCACCCTGCACCTTGAGGATCTTGACACTGAAGGGGGGGGTGATGTCACAACCCACCTCCAGTCTCCTGGGCCTCACCTAATCAATCCCAATTGCCCTGGAGTACATATTAACCCCCTACAACCTTCCCCCACCCCCCCCAGTGCCTGCCTTAGCAGACCCTGACACTTCTCCAACAAACCCCAGTGCTTCCTCTGGTAGGCCCTGTTACTTCCCCAACCCCTCCCAAGTATTCAGGTAACTCCAATACTTCTCCCAACTCCCCCAGCATGCATCACAGATACACATCAAGCGTCACCACAACCTGCCCACCAGTCTCAGGACATCTCCACACCCAGACCACAGGCAACACACATCAGATCTGTGCAGCCCTGACAAGCCCTGAACCATAGACCCACAGCCCCAGACTCCTGGAGGTCCCCCAATAGTATCTAAGTCATAGAGTAATATCAGTTACAGTAGTCTTGATATTACCTACATCAGTGCCCCATTTTGTCTTGTTGTTCCAGTCTCTGTTTCTGTATCATCTCAATCTCATTTTGTTTTTGTTCTTGTCTGCTTCTCATATTGTTTTGTCTTGTCTCACTCTTGTCTCATTTGTATCTTGTCTTGATTCTCATCTTGTCTTGATTCTCATCTTGTCTTGTCTATTTCATCTTGTGGGTCTCTTTTGTCTCAACTCTATTTCCTTTCATCTCCAGCCTCTGTTTCCATTCTGTATCCTTGTACCTTTCCCTGCAGCCCTGCATACTTGCTTGACTCCATTCTGAGTTATCCTTAGGGTCTGATCACTTAGCATCAGATCTTCCTTCAACCCTTAGTACTGCTCCCTTCACTCATGTGACCCTGACACCCTGTCTTCTCAATAGCCATCCCCAGAACCTTATGCCTTACCTAGCACTTGCCCTTTGCTCATGCTGCCCTTTGCATACCCCCAGAGTTCTCTGGACTTATTCAGATCACTTCCCAGACCCTGTCTCATCAGTTCCTCATGTTCAGAGCTTGCTGGAGCACAGATTATACATGTAGGACATCATGTTTGGCCTAGTAAGGACTTGCCCAGTGGATCTGAGCCCCCAAGGTCAGCAGAACCTGACAAGTAGAGCAGAAAGATGAATAGAAGGAGGCAGGGAAGAGTTGTCATCCCATGATGTATTGGCTGCAAAGAGCAGCAGTATTGCCTGGACAATCATAGAACTATTATCTAAGCTGTCATATTCACCACCATGAGCATTGGGAATGCCTGGCAAGCCTATAGTGGTGCCTGCAGCCCCCATAGTAGTGCCTAGAGCACCCATACACATAGCCACACACTCAACATGGGCTAAAAAGGCCCATTGATCTATCCAAATTGGTTGTACTAAACTTTTCCAGTAATGTTCTGTTTGGAGCAGAGCATAGAAGCCTCTATTTTTGAAGCCGGAGCAGCTGCCAGGCCCACTCTAAAGCTACTATATGATAATGGTCCTCTTGGAAGAAGGCCTCTGGCTTTGATAAAAACAATTACAGGCAAAGTTTAGACTCCCAATCCAAAGAGGAGGAAGTGCACCATGGAGAGTTGTCTCCAGATTTACTTGGGCACCAGCTCTATCTTGCACAAAAGCACAAGAAACAAGAGAACCTTGCAAATCTGAACTCATGATGGCATGCCAGGACAAGTCAATGAATGGGCATATCCCAGATCATCTTGGCATGTTCATTTTGGATGAAAACAATGTACAGCACAGAAATTTGTGCTTTGTTGGAGGATTGAGCAAGTCCTTTCACTGGTCACCCTTTCTCTAACACTATTTTCTATGGCAAGGATGCCAATATTGGTAGTGCTTATGAAGCACAAATAAACAAACATGCCCATGTACCAAAGACAATGGTGTACCAACACACACCTTGAGATTTTCCAATGACCTCTTATGAGCTGAACAAGCTCCAATGAGCAGCTACCATAACAAGACCACATTTTTAGATACATGCTCTTACAGGAGTTTAGGCACTTTGCCAGAATACTGGACAAGTCCTTTCAGGACCATACCATGAAGTATATACTTGGCAAAGCTAAGTCAATAGCATGCCTAGCCCATGCCAGCCAGGAGTTTTGGAGGACAAAGCCCTCAAGGGCTCCTTTGTTGGCTTGAGTGTTTTAGTTTTTGGTTTTTGGTCTATTTCTTTACATTTACATCCTTGTAGATAAACAATATCTGCAGAAATCTGTATTACATCTGGCTCAGGTTTCCCTTCAGTTTATGTGATCATTTATCATTCTTTTCTCCTATTTACTAATGTATGTGTTTATTTTTTTAGCTCCTCTTCTTTGGCATGTATAGCCTTCCTTGTCCATACATTTGATTTATTATCTTGTTACATTTGAATATAAAGCTTATTTCTCTGCATGACAGCTATCCCAGAGAGGTAGATCTCAGACATGCCATGCCCTGCAATGGCCCCACTGCTGGCAGCCAATAATGTTTCCTGTGGAAATACCAAAAAAAAAACGAGTCATTGATTTCTTGAACAGGAGGGTTTTGGTAGTTGGTAACTAGATATTACCAAAGGGAGCACGCAGTATAGCACCTAATCATAGATCGAAATGAGGTTGTTGCGCGGGCTGACGAGTCGTTGAGAAAACGTGTCGACACGTCGGGAATCTCTTTGACGCGTCCAGCACGTGATTCATCCAGAATGGAAGAATCATTTGCGGCTTCGGATTATCGCAACTCTCTGTCCCTACCCTTAGCAGGTCCACTCGGTGCATCGTGTTTTCACTGTCCTCATTTGCTTGATTTGTCGTGCAAAAAGGGCCTCTGCATCGTTTCCGTTGTCTTGCCAACAAAGCCGAACGATTGGGCCCACGTACGGGCCACAACGACGTCTTTTAATCAGTAACCCGCAGAGTAATAGTTCCTGACTCCGTATCATCCGAAGTATGTGAGATCATTCGACAGCGCCGACGTCTCTACATTGGTCGTATGTATGATGTACTTATCGATCCTTTTTTGCACCCTCACCTTCAATGGATCGGAAATAGTCATCTGAGCATCACTTATCTCTACAAACAAGAGATCTATGGTCGATCTTGGACCGACAATACGTCGAACAAAACGTTGCCCCGGATATCGCTTATTGTTTTTGTGTGGGTCCATCACTGCGCGTAATATAAAAGGCTACTTCTGATCGAAAATCAGATCCTACTACATACCAGGGATGTCGTCACTCCTCTCGAGGTTTTTGGCCTCTTTCAAGTCTTCACCCAGCGCTCCTCCAATAGCACCTACATCAAGTCACGGACATCGAGTGCATTTTGGTATCAAGGATGTTGGGCCGCCGCTAAACCCTCGTGTCAAACAAGCCTGCATTCCAGAGACGAGAACGCCTGGGGGTCGCCGTTCATCGTCATCTGTCGCTCGAGATCGCAAACCCAGGAGTTTGTCCAAGCGCTTTAGATCTGTACTTCAAGCCAGACGCCACCCGAAACAGTCTGCCAACGATCCCTCGATTCGACCGACGACGAGAATCACTCATCCAATCTCCACCACAAGCCGTTCGAGAACCGGCGCTAATCACCCATCCCGGCTCCTTCCACATGCATCCTATCCCGGTCTGACCCCCAGACCGAAATCGAGACAGACTGCTGCTGAGCTCGATGCGGAAAGATTTGTTGGATCCGAGAGACGCGAAGACCCCCATCCTGCCCCTGGCGCTGGTCTCAGGCCAAAGGGCTGCTCGGCGGCGATCACAGCCTGGGTACGGGAATCACTAGACGAGTATGCAGACCCTGAGAACAGCGAATGCCGATACTGGGCGCACGGCCAGCGTATCATCGAGTGGCGGCGCTACAGGTCCCGTGCGACGAAATTCCGATTGAACGGCGGCGGCGGTCCTGGGTGCCACGAGTTTCTCGTGGTCAAGCTCGAAGCTGCTGAATACGAGACGGAGACGGAGGGCATGTTCTTGAGGTTTGAGCGATATATTCGGGATCGGTGTATTGATTGTGCGAGGGGGAGGAATTATCGTCCGTTGGACTGGCAGCGGTGGGATACGGACGATCGAGTTACGATGGTGGATGGGTGGCCTGATGAGCGTCGGTATGTACAGTGCGAGGGCCAGGTCTTTTATAGGAGGGAGCATCGGATGTCGTTGTTGGATCTTTTGATCGCGGCGCACTTGGCTGTTGAGGCTCCGTGGACCGATTTTCTGGCGAGATATGATCATTGGTTTGCTGTGCTGTTGGGGAGGATGCTCAACGGAAGGATGGAGAGGACGTATAGGCTCAAGCAGCCTGTTGCAAGTGGCGTTATTGACAAGTATGGTGGTGTAAGGGGACTGGACTGCTTCAGAGTGTCGAAGAGTCGTGAGCGCCGTAAAATCATTGAGTTGATCCATTTGTGTAGTGTTGTTCGCCATCGGGAGAAGGCTAGACTGGTGAGTTTGATCTTTAGTTGGGTTTGATGTTGCCTGACCAGCCTGTAGTTTTATGGCGCTCGAAGGCTATGAAAGTTGAAGTAGGTGAGCGCACACTTGGAGGTGAGAGGGAGGGAGAGCGTACAAAAAGACTAGAAAAGAGCAGTTAATGTCACGTCGAACGACGTATAACGAAGTCATGAGTTAGTATGTATAATAGAGCCAAAACGAAGCGAATCTTACGCTGATTATTTGTAGCCAGAGGGTGAAGTGAAGACTGTACGCGTCATGACTCTTGTTAGAGTACTAGACTTTAATAAATTGAAAACTTTATCTGACGACGGAGGAAATTAGAAAAGTTGAAGCTTGGAAGATTCGGAGCCATCTCCTGTAATGACGTAGCTATTGCAATTATACATGCTCTTCAGCACGAGAAATGTGCCGTGTGTGGCAATATGTGTGCGTCCATGTGGTTTATATGTGAAGTAACCCATTGCATCCTTTACAAAAGATCCCACCCGGTCAGCTAATTTGAAGACAATCGTCGTATTCAGTCAGTACATGGGGTGCTATAGCAATAATTAATTCGGGATACCAGGAGACTATCAAACAATGAGTAGCGCTACAATCAAAAAAGTAGGAAGCACAAACGGCGGGGTATATGCAGTATACACGGGAAAGGATTCCATCCATCTAACCAAAGGGAACTGAGCCAACAAAGTACTAAGCGTACAAAGTACTAAGCGTCGACCTTGACACTTGTCAACCTCTCATCCGCCCATCCCTGCTCAAATTTCAACACTTTGGGTAAATCCTCCCACCACCTATTCCGCGCTTCGTTACATTTCTGGTTGAACTCTCTCCAGCAGTACTTGCAAGTCCTCCGTCTATCTTGCCTGACAGCCAAGACATGCCATAGGAACTGCACATACCCCACTGGATTCTCCAGCACTTGTATCTCGAGAAGACGGGCCGCGGTCTCTTTGAAAAAGGCCGAACACTGCGAGGGACCTGGAAGAAGAAGAGAGGAGCCAACGGGTGCGAGACCTGCTTTATAAGGAACAAGTTCTGGGGGACGGATACAGCTTGAGCCGAGGGAGCGGATGGTGAGGAGGAGAGAGACAAGGGAGCGGTGGTTTTGTTCTTTGAGGAGAGCGAAGGAAGGTGCGTCGTCATCGTTTAGCTTGGTACACTGGTGGGGTAATGGTAATGGGGTGCTTGGGGACATAGGCGAAAATAGGGAGGGCGTGATAGGAGACGTAGGGGATAATGGTGGTGATACGGGGCTGATTGTGGAAGGAAGTCGAACGCCAAAGACTTCGCCAGCAGAACAGTCCTCTGTGAGCATGGCCATTGCGGCGGGGAGGATGGAGAACGCGCCGACTTCGCGCGCGAGGTTGACGATCAGAGTTCTGTCGGATTCCCAGTCTTCGTGCTGTTCATCGAGGGAAGGAGGGGGCGTAGGGAGGCGATGGGGAGGACGGATGATGTCCCATGCGGCGAGGGTGGTGGGGTAGCGCACCTGGAGGGCAGCGACGGCGCGAGTGCGGAGAGCGCACGTGTTGGTGAGAGTGGCGACGCGTAGGACGCCTTCCAGGGCGTGGAAGTCGTTCAGCGTCGCGAGCAAGAAACCTGGGAGTGGCAAATGTGCTTCGAGGTTGCGCAGGGCAGTGAGGAAGTGCCCCAGGTCAATGGGAGACGCAAATGGGACTTCGAGGACTGCGCAGTTCTCAACGACGTCTGTATTTCCGTCGTTCATGATCGCGATTTTCTTCGCGAACACCGTGGAGTGAGAGACGAGTGTGCGCTTGTGGAATTTGAACGCCTTTTTGTCAGTGACGAGAATGACGTTGCCATCGTCCAGCCATGGGTCACTGCGTGCCTGTGGTGGTAGAATGTGTTTGTTGAAGATGTACCGCGCGAGCTGGCCAGGAGGCACATACAGCAATGTAGGAGGTCCCATGAAGGACAAGGTTAACTGATTCAAGACTTCACGTGCATGCGAATTGCGATCTTTGATGATCAGAGGCACCGATCGCTTGATTCTGAGCTGCGGACATCTTCATCATGCAATGACCCCCATGCAGGAAAGCAGATGAATTGTCCATGTGCATATACTCTGAGGGGACTGTGCGTACTGCTGCCCACCATGCTGTTGGTGCAATGGTCTCCATTGAAATTGACAACGGTACTGACTAAAGCCCTTGAGCTGTGACATTCTATGGCACTATCAGGAAGATGCTCGAAGACCCAGCAAAATCCAATAGCTCAGTGCCCAGGAAGAAAATACAACGGACCTCCACATCCTATTGATCTGCAAGAGAGTTCCATTTGCTCACACAATTGCCTATGCCATTCAGCTGTGTTTGTGCTTGCCATGGCTTCCCTGTGAAACCGAGGATTGGTGTTGTATACCCTGGCCTTGTGTATGCTCACTCAAACTCATATAACACCTAACCCGTTCCAGTCTACCCTGTACTCGACGAAAACATGCCTAGCGAGAAGTAAACCTTCATCCAAATTGATATTCAGGGCGAGGTTTACTTCCTGCTCCCTAGTGCATATGTCCAAAAGCTGTCAGCAAGATTAACTTTGGTTAACATGAAGATGATCATCTCAATTGTTCTGTCTAGATGCTCTGCCACCCTGATGTAACCTGTCAGTTAAGGACTCTTATCTATGTTTCACACAATACAAGCCAGACCTGTTGTTCTGAAGGGTGTAAGACAAGAGTTGTAAATGACTCCCAAGGTATTCGTAACAAGGCCAGTGCCAAATACTGGATCAGAGTATGCATGCAGCATTATCAAACATATCTGCAATATGTAGCACCACAACACCTTGTGTTACAGTAACTTGTATTCAGTTTACTACTGAATAATTGCGAAAACCTTGTAGTGTCGTCTGACATGATACTGGGAATGAACACAAGTCACTCAAGGCCTTTGACAAAAGTGGCCTTGTTGTAGCTGTCCATCTGCCAATGAACCATGCTTTGTTGCAAGGTTACACCTAAATCACAGTATGTTATTCCTCAGTCTCTTGTATTTTGTAAATACCTATTTCTTAGCACATTATTCTATGATTTATGTAAGTATTGTCTGCGATATGTAGTTGAGTCACTCATCCTCAGTCTTTCAAAAAATTGACTGAGGGGGTGTCTGATGTCTGTAGGTAGTATATATATATTGTTTATCCAGAGAAAGGGACCACCTTGAGCAGAAGCCTGTGCACATCATTGTATTTTGTTAGATTGATGCATCTGATCTCAACACTCCTGCTCACCATGGATCTCCTACTTCTCCTTGGGTAGAGTTTTGGGACATCCCAAGTGTAGTACATAGTTTCAAAAATTGTAGGGTGGGGATTGCTTTTGTAAATATATGTGCAATGTTATCCCTTGGGTTAATGTATTGTACAATGGTATCTTTTGAGGCAACATGTTCATATAAGAAATGTTACTTGATATCCATGTGTTTGACACATTGGTAAAGTGGAGTTCCTCAGAGAGATTGATTTGGTATTTCAGAGCAGCATAGTTGCTCCCCCCAGTGCATAACTAAAGAGACATCCATGAGGGTGCTAGATGGTATACACTCCTATATGGCCTCAAAGGCTGCCATATACTCCACCTCATAGGATGAGGAGGCAACCATTCTTTGTTTGTGTGTGGACCATAAGGGCAGCCTCTGGGGGCTGTGGCTAAGTCACACAACTGGAAGAGGGAGATCCAAAGTCTATTCAGTACTGTACAGGGCCTACAGACATGACTACTCACTTGGCAGAGGGAGATCCAAAGAAAACAAGTCTCACAAGCTCCCTGGGCCAGGTTTGACACTTCAGAGGCTTCAAAAGCATCAAAAATAAATGTACAGTACAACAGAACAACTTCAACCCTAACCCCAAGGTGAAAACTCCAGAAATTGCCAGGACTCCAGAGATTGAACCAAAAATAGAAGTTCATTGTAAATGGTCTTGGTCTCCAGCCTCCCTGCATGTGATCACATACAAATATAACCAAAAGATAGCCCTTGGTCAAAATTACTTGTCACCAGAAGATGGGAGGACAAAGATGAGGGGCAGGTCTGGAATAAAGGAAACAATTAGAGGGTTTGATATGAGCAGTCCCCTGACATTGACCATGATATCTCCATGCATACCCACCAACACTCCTCGTATCCAGACAATTGGCCCACTCCAAGCCTCTGAACCCTACCAAATGTGTTGGGCTTGAGACCCCATGTGACAACCCCAGTGTCTGTGGTGCTCTTAAGATACCTCAGTGTTTGTATAGCTGCAGCACAGTGAATTGTGTAGAGCAGTCCAGGTACTGCAAGAACTGCTGGATGGTGCAGTGGATGTCCAGCTGTGTCAATATAGCAAGCCATGGCAATTGACAGACTAGTCAATCATATGACATTTCTTGCAATCTTGTCTTGTTTACAAGGAGTTAATCTTGATGTACCTATGTGTCAAAGTTTTATACTTGGCTCCATGGGTGTCAACACTGGCATTGTGTTAGTTTGTCCCAACTATTGTATAAGTCTGTCAATCAATACAGTCCTGTAAGAGGTGTTGTTTATATTTGCAGTCCCAGTTGATTGTGATTCTGAAAATATGTCTTAGCATTCTTAAATCTGTGATAGTTCTGATGCTCCTAAGTTCTTGCTCAAACAATCATTTGTCACATTTGTGCTTGTAATATTAGGAAATTGTTAATGTGTATGGTAATAATGGTGATTCCAACATCTGTCTTCCTGTGATATATGTACACTTCACATGCCAGCCTTGGTAACCCTCACTGTGTCATTCAGTCATTGAGAGCATATCCATATCACCTATTTTGTACCATAGGGGCCCTTGGCCAACTTATATACCCAGCCTGCTTACCATCCTCATCAAATCCCTTTGGCTGCTCTATGTATGCCACCCCCTCCTCAGGTAAGATTCTGTCAAGAATGCAGTTTTGACATCTAACTGGTCAGTTTCCCATCCCCAGCATAGCTGCCAAGCATAACAAGATCTTTTGGGATTCCTGTGGATGCTGTAGGTGTAACATAGTTATGAAGCATCCTAGTTCTTCTTTCACACAAGTGAATCAGACTTTTTGGGTTTTCAACTATGTGTGACAAAAAGAAAAAGAAATTATGTAAATAAATAATGATAGAGTTTTATCAGTGTCTGATGCTGTGACCAAAGTATATACCACATATAAATACACTATATTACTAGCAGCCCATTTACACACCCCCAGACAAGATTGCTATAATGATCTAAACAGAAATCAATACCAAGCAGTAAGATCATATACTCAATTGCAAGAAAGGTGGAAGGAGGTGACCTACACACACACACACACATATATATATATATATATTGGGGGGGGGACATGACAGTGCACCCCAGTGATAGTGAGCCAAGGGCAACTACACCCATAGACTTGAGAGTCCAGTGCTAGGCACAATAGTGTCACTGAACCATGTATCTGGATAAGTAAAGGTGCAATTGCACCAACTGTAAGGGCAACCTTGTCAGGGGACTGTTCATACCAGACCCTCTGGTTTGTTTCCTCTGTTCCAAGCCTGCCTTTCATTTTTGTCCTCCCATCTTCTGGTAACAAATACTTTTGACTAAGAGCTATCTTTTGGTAATATTTTTATGTGGTCATGTGCTGTGAGTCCAGAGATTGAGGCCATTTATGATGGATTTTCATTTTCAGTACAATCTCCAGAGTTATGGCAATTTTTGGAGTTTGCACCTTGGAGTTGTTGGAGGCCAGCAGATTACACCATAAGCAGGCTAGGCTTGACATCAAAAAGGGTCAACATAATTAACTTATATTCACCCTGACCAAACTCAAAGACATATATATACTGTGCAGAATATGTATCACCCTCAGTCAAGTATACAATGACTGAGGGTGAGTGGATATAACTGTAGACAATGAATACTTTACTTACTGTCCTACCATAGTCACATACTTACTCATGTGCTTAGGTAGGCTAATTACACTCAGTCAAGTATATGACAACTGAGGTCACATACTTACTTGTGTGCTTAGGTGTCAGCTTCTAACAGGTTATGGGAGAGTGCTGCTCTACATCCTGAAGTTGATGACCAAAAATTTTCTGTAGACCTGTTGTCCAATTCTGGCAGACCATTGCTTGGGACTCTACTGTCTGATTGCCATGCTGATATGTGCATTATTTTATTCCATGGGCACAAGCTGCCCCACTGTTATTGACCACACTTAATCTGATCCTATGGCTCTGCCAACCTAACCCAGTAAGACTGACTTGTTGCCACCTGTGGTGACCAAGACTGAGGTGGTTGAGATGCACAAGACTGATAACACTGCACCAGTGGTGACACAGATCAAAGTCTCCCTTCAATATGGGGGGGATCTACTTGCCAAGGATGATGGCAAGCAGATGCCATGGTTGAATTTTATGAAGTTGGAACTCACTATGAGCAGTCTTTATGAATATGTCTTTGACCCTCCTGAGATCCCTCATTGCATGCATAAACCATGAGCCTACCACAACTGGCAGTTGAACAATTGTCTTGCCAGTTCCTTCTTAATGTTAGGCCTCTCTGAGTTGGAATGCAACTTGGCCAATGATACTATCAATGTGAGGTCCCTGTGGAAGTACTTACAAGCACAACATGGGGGCACTGTCCTTGTCCAACAAGTGCAGTTGCTCCAGGAAGCGTTAACCACAAAATGCTCCCCAACAGAACCACTCACAAAAACAATCAACAGGATCTTCAAGAAGATGAACTGTGCATTTGATGTTGGCAATGTTACAAAGGACCTCCTGTAGTCAATTGCAGCACTTTCCTCTCTCTCTGACAATCCTTTGTATGCAAGTGCTTGCTCAATCATCTCCTGGGATCTAGCTGCAGCAACAGCAGCCACAGTGTATGGACCAGACAAGATCTGCTGCTTTCTTGAAAATGAACAGACACTGTATGTGGCAGATAGAAGCATGGCAGACTTGCAGCATATGGCTCTGGTGGTGCACCCTCAGAACTGTTGTGATGACCTGGTCTGTCACAATTGCAAGTCCTGAGGGCATACCAACTACACAGGCCGTACAAAACTCTGGTGTATTCTGGAGGGTGGAGGGATGGCTGGTAAAACACCAGATGAGGCAAGGACAGCCCACCTGGCTCACTACAAGAGTTGATGGGAGAACTGAGACAAAAAGAAGGGTCCAACAAAGATTACAATTGCTCCTGCTGGTGGCTTGGCTTTCATGGTTGAGGGTGATTCTGACACCCTTGCTGCCTATATCACAGGTCAGACTGGGAAAGACAGTGTGGCAGTGAAGGGCAAATTTGTGGGGCTGGCTTCTGATGAGATCCCAGGGGTGCTTGAGGCTGCAGAGGACCTTGAGGTTGATGCATGGATGGTGCTGGAGGAGGAGCCAAGTGTTGGTGTGAACTGGAATGAACACACAGTCACAGAAACTACCCTGTCCAGTGACACCACAACATTTGACAAATACCCATTTTACCTGGATTCAGGTGCCACTGTCCATATATCACCAAGCAAATCAGACTTCATCTCATTAGAATCCATACCCCACAAACCCATCTGAGGTGTTGGTGGATCAACAATCTCTGCAACAGCAATTGGTCAAATCTGCCTACACCTAGACAATGATACATAC
>JAGGAV010008123.1:0-15976 GCA_017657295.1 Termitomyces sp. DKA64 | reverse complement strand
GTTCAGGCCTTCCTACATTTCACTAACTTCTACTGGAGGTTCATCCAGGATTTCTCCCATCATGCCTGACCATTGTTCGACCTCACTGCAAAGGATGCTGCCTGGAGGTGGGGCCCCCCAGAGCAGATGGCCTTCAACAATCTCAAGTGCACTGTCACCTCCAGACCCATGCTCCTCTTCCTGGACAATGACTCCCACTTCTGGGTTGAAGCCAACAGCTCTGACCTTGCCACCAGAGCTGTTCTGTCACAACAATCCTAGGAGGACAGGAAATGGCATCTGATGGTCTTCTACTCCAAGAGCCTGGATGTGGTGCAGCACAACTATGAAATCCATGACAAGGAGATGCTGGCCATCATCCAGTCCTTCAAGGAGTGGTGGCATCTCCTGGAGGGTGCATGGCATAAGTTCAAAGTGTGGATGGATCACAAGAACCTCAAGTACTTCCAGACAGCCAAGAAGCTCAATTTCCAGCAGGCCCAGTGGTCCCTCTACCTAGCCAACTTTGACATCTCACTGCACCACAAGCCAGGCCAAAGTATGGGAAAGCTGGATGCCCTGTCCTGGAGAGCTTACCATGGCATAGGAGGACATAACAACAGTAACATTGTCCTCCTCTGACCCAAATTGTTCACAATCCAAGCCATAGAAGGCCTAGTCATCAAGGGAGTAGAGGTAGAGATCCTCCAGGACATCTGGCAAGGAAACTGGGATGGTCTGCAGGAGGAACTGGTTGCTCAGGCAGCCTGAGCACTCAAGTCAGGATGTACCACTGGCACCAAGTCTGTTGGTGCAGACAGATGGGCCCTCTGCAATGGACTCCTGACCTTTTGGGACTACATTTACATGCCAATGACCTGGAGCTTCACTGGAGGATTGTAGAGCAGCATCACAACTCCCAGATCACAGGACACTCCAGCCAGTGGAAGATGTTGGACCTAGTGTCCCAGAACTAATGGTGGCCCCAGATGTCCCAGTATATTGGGTCCTACACTAGTACCTGCAATCTCTGCCTCTGGACCAAATCCCAATGTTCCCCCTCCTCCAGACAGCTCCATCTTCTGCCCATCCCCTCAGAGTGATGGAGTGTCACCTCAGTAGACTTCATCATAGAGCTCCCCAATGCCCATGGCTATGACACCATCATGGTGGTGGTGAACCTTTGTGGCAAGTGAGCCCACTTCATCCCCACTCACACCACTTGCTCCACCATGGGTGCTGCAAACCTGTACTGGAAGAATGTCTGGAAGCTCCATGGCCTCTCTGATGCCTACATATCTGACCAGGGTCCACAATTTGTGGTGAACTTCACCTGGAAGCTCTACCATCTACTTAACATGAAGCTTCACACCTCCACCACCTACCACCCACAGTCCAATGGCCAGACCAAATGCATGGTCTAAGGAGCTCCCTGGCCAGGCATGATGCTTCAGGAAGACTTTCAACCCTAACTCAAAGGTGCAAACTCTGGAGATTGCCATAACTCCAGAGATTGTACTGAAAATGGAAATCCATTGTAAACAGCCTCAATCTCTGGACTCATGGCACATGACCCCACAAGAATATACACATAAGATAGCCCTTGGTTGAAAGTACTTGTCACCAGAAAATGGGAGGGTAATAGTGACAGGCAGACTTGGAATAAAAGAAACAAACCAGAGGGTCTGGTATGAACAGTTCCCTGACATAGACCAAGCACACAATGTGGTTGGGCACTTTGGCTCCCAACAGGCAACAGAGTACATTCATTGGTGGTATTGGTGGCCTACAGTGGTTGCAGACACTTGAGTGTTCTGCTCCACCTGCCAGTTATGTCAGCAAGCAAGAGGGGGCAATCAGCTCTCTCCAGGGAAATTGCACTCCCTCTCCATTCTAGTGAAGCCTTGGGATTGAATCAGAATGGACTTCATAGGTCCCTTTCCCAAGTCCAAGGGGTATAACTACCTATGGGTAGTTATTTGCCATATGATGAGCATGGTGCACTTGATACCCATGCACACAACCATGACAGCATTGCAGCTATCATGGATCTACCTGAGAGAAATTGTGAGACTACATGGTCTCCCAAGTTCCATCATCAGTGACCATGATCCCAAGTTCAGGTCCAAATGGTGGCATGAACTGCATAACTTATTAGGAGCTGTGCTCCTGATGTCAACATTGTTTCATCTGCAGATGGATGGCCAGACCAAACATGCCAACTGGAATTTGGGGCAGATTCTACACATGGTAGTGCAACCAGATCAGAAGGATTGGTTAGGTCAAATAGACCTAACTGAGTTCACAATAAATGTGAGTGTATCTGAGACAACAAAGTATGCATCATTTGAGTTGAACACTGGGTACATGCCATTGATGATATGTGAGATCCAGTCAGATTCAGTGATCCCTAAAGGGATCCAGCAGTTTGCCCATCAAGCTTTGGAGAACTTGGCAGCTGCACATGACACAATTATCAAGGCATGTATCTTCCAGATGTGTGCCACAAACTCACATTGAAGGCCAAATCCCCAGTTGCAGAAAGGTGCACTGGTGTACCTTTTGATGAAGAATATTACCCTTCCAAAAGGAAGAGCTAGGAAGCTCTGCACATGGTGGGCAGGGCCATATCAGATACTGGAGGTGTTTAACAAGACCTCCAACTATGTCTTGGAGTTGCCAACAGCACTCCAGGAATGAAGGATTCACCCCAAGTTCCATGTATTGTTGTTGCATCCATATAGAGCCAGCAATGATACACTGTTCCCAAACAGAATGATGCCAGAGCCATATGACTTCGGTGCTCCAGAAGACCAGGAGTGGTTTGTTGATGACCTAATAGGTCATTGTTGGAAGGGGTCAAACCTCAAGTTTGAGGTTCAATGGAGCCTGGAGGACACCACTTGGGAGTCCCTCATAACATGCAAGGACCTTGAGGCCCTTGACCATTATTTGGAACTGCAGGGTGTTTGGTGCCCTGCACAGCCAGCTAGAAGGATGATGTCAGGTTGACTGAGCCCAGAATTTGAAGGGGCTGTCAGCATGATGGCCATCCCACATTATGTCAGCCAAGTTTGTTGGCTGGCAACTAAATTAACAATTTCTTAAGGATGAGTTTTGCTAGCACTGGCCTAGTGCCTGGAGATGTGCTGCCCCCAACAGCAAGAGGAGCACCTAGAGTACCCCCTATAATAGGTTTTGTTAGCACTGGGCTGTTGCATGGGGATGTGCTGCCTCCAACAGTGAGACAAGTGCCCATACAAGGCCTGTGAGGGCAGCACCTGCAATGGTGTCACAGGAGGTGGCCTCACCAAGTTATACAGTGGCAATGCAACAGTCATCAATGCAAGGACATGTAAGGGTGATGTCTATGAGTGGCAGCTAGCAGAGGGGAATTCAAAGTATATTAGGAATGGTAAACAATGGTACAATGGTACAATGGTAACTAATCACCTAGGAGAGGGGAATCCAAAAAGAACAAGTCTAAGGATCCCTGCTGCTCAGTGTGACACATCAATGGTGGCAGAGGCATGAGAACAACTGTACAGACAACTGGAGCTAACCCTAACCCTCAGGAGATGCTTGAAGAGAAAATATGGAAAGTTCTGGAGGTTTCCCAAACAGTAGAATGACATCTAGAAATCTCTGGGGATCTGGAGGGAGCCCCAGGAGTGTAGCATGAGCCTTGGGGAAAAAGATTGGGTCATGGGGAGTCATCATAGGTTGGAATAGGAAGTCTGGACATGGAAGTTCCCTGACATCACCCCCCCCTCTAGTGTGCAGCATCTTGATGTGCAGGGTAGAAGAAATTTTAGATCACCTGGTCTGCTGGCAAGAGGGGATAGATTTCCCAGATGACCCATGGTGCATCTGGGTGTCTTTGGTGGAACTTCCAGATGAGCCTCAGTGCATGCACATTCTCCTGCAGTTCCTAAGAGATGTTCTCAATTCCATAGCCCTTCCACCTCATCTTGTATTGTAGCCATTATCAGAATAGACAACTGTCTAAGATCTCCTCTACCTCATACTCCTCATTATCATTAACCACCACTGGGGGTGGAGGGGGCATTGGATGTCACCCTAGAATAGGGTCCTCTGGGGCTGGGATTAGCTTGACTACATTGAACACCAGATGAAGGTGGCACATTCCTGGGAGCCAGAGTTGGTAGGCTAGGGGTCCTACATGCTGTTCTATGGTGAAGGGTCCCAATTTATGGTGTAAAAGCTTTTTTGATGGTCAGGGGGTTATTATGTCAGAGGCATCCAGGTAGATGTGATCTTCAGGCTTGTACTTGGGCACTGGGGTTCTTCCATGGTTGTAATATTGTGCCACATTGTCCTTGGCCTTTGCCAGAGCTGCCTGGGCTTCTTCTTGTGCTATCTTCATCTGGTCCACAAACTTGTTTATGGCTTTATTCTCCAAAGGCCAGGCCTGGAGTTTGAAGCCCATGCACAGGTGATGTGTCTGGTGTTCAGGAAGAAGGGTGAAACCTGAATGGCCATATGCACATGGTTGTACTGGAACTCAGCATTGGGAAGGAGTTTGTCCCAGTCATCCTGATGCTCATTGCAGAAGAGGCAGAGGTACTACTCAAGCTCCTGGTTCATGCATTTGGTCTGGCCATTGGACTGTGGGTGATAGGTGGTGGAGGTATGGAGCTTCATGTTAAGTAGTCAGTAGAGCTCTATAATGAAGTCCTCCATGAATTGTTGCCTCCAGTCAGACACATAGGCATTGGAGAGGCTGTGGAGCTTCTGGACATTCTTCTGGTATAGGTTAGTGGCACCCATGGCAGAGCAAGTGGTGTAGGTGGAGAGAAAGTGTGCTCATTTGCTACATAGGTCCACCACTACCATGATGGCATTGTAACTGTGGTCATTGAGAAGCTCTACAATGAAGTCCACCAAGGCTACAGTCCATTGTTCCATAGGAGAGCTGTCAGGTGGGAAGATGATGCTGGGGCTTGGTCTGGAGGCAGAGATTGCATGTACTGGTGTAGGACCCAATTAACCAGAACATCTGGGGCCACCAGTAGTTCCAGGACACAAGGTCTAGCATTTTCCATTGGCCAGGGTGTCCAGCAATCTGGGAGTCATGGTGCTGCTCTATGATCCTCCATTAGAGCTTTGGGACATTGGGCACATAGATGTGGTCTCAGAAGGTCAGGAGCCTGTCCTGGAGGGCCCATTTATCTGTGCAGATGGACTTGGCACTAGTGGTACATCCCAATTTCAGGGCCCAGGCTGCCTGAGTGACCAGGTCCTCCTGTTGGACATCCTGGTTTCCATGCTGGATGTCCTGGAGGATGTCTACTTCTGCTCCTTCAATGACTGGGCCTTCTATGGCTTGGATTGTGAACAATTTGGGCTGGAGGAGCACAATGTTACTATTGTCATCTCTGGTGCCATGGCCCACTTCCTGGGACAGGGTGTCTGGCTTTTCCATACTCTGGCCTGGCTTGTGGTGCAGCAAGAAGTCAAAGTTGGCCAAGTAGAGGGACCACCAGGCCTGCATCTTGGCTGTTCAGAAGTCCTTGAGGTTCTTATGATCCATTCAAACCTTGAACCTATGCTATGCACCCTCCAGAAAGTGTTGCCACTCCTTGAAGGACTGGATGATGGCCAGCATCTCCTTGTCATGGATCTTGTAGTTGTGCTCTACCATGTTCAGGCTCTTGGAGTGGAAGGCCACCTGATGAGGGCTGTCTGCTCTGGGGGTCCTCAGCTCCAGGTGGTGTCCTTCATGGTGAGGTCAAATAGAGGTCAGGCATGATGGGAGAAATCCTGGATGAACCTCCAGTAGAAGTTAGTGAACCCTAGAAAGGCCTGCATCTTCTTCTTGTTCTTGGGCTCCAACTACATCCACTACCTTTACTGGGTCCATCTCTGCAGCTCCATGTGAGATGATCAGCCCCAGATACTCAATCCAGGTCTGTTCAAACTTGCACTTCTCTGGTTTGAAATAGAGCTGATGAAGGTGGAGGTGTTCCAAGACAATGTGCATGACCCAGCAGTGCTCTTCTAGCACTCTAGTGTAGATGAGAATGTCATTGAGGTATATGCACACTGTGCCTTTGGCAATGAGATCCCAGAAGATGTTGTTCATCATTGTCTGGAAGGTGGCTGGGCTATTAGTGAGTCCAAGGAACATGACAAGAGGTTCAAACAGTCCTGCATTGGTCTAAAAGGTAGCCTTCCATTCACCTCCCTCCTGGATGTGCACAGTGCTGTAGCCTCACCAGACATTGAGTTTAGTGAAGTACTGCACACCCTGGAGGTTATTGATGAGTTCAGAGATGAGAAGGAGGGGGTAGTGATTCTTCATGGTCATGGCATTGAGAACCTGATAGTCCTGGACCAGTCAGAGCAAGCTGTCCTTCTTTTTGATAAAGAAGACTAGAGAAGCCATTGGGGATTTGGAGGGGCAGATATGAACAGAGTCCAAGTTCTCTTGCAGGAAGGTGTTGAGCTTGTCCTGCTCCTTGGGTGCTAGTGGGTAGACCTTACAGCTCATGGGTTTGGAATCCAGCATTAATTCAATGGCATGGCCCCACTGCTTGCACTCTGGGAGTGAGTTGAAAGAGGCCTTCCAGAACACATTCTCAAATGGGTGGAGGTACCAAGGCACAACATCCCAGAATGCCTGGGGCATGGAGTTAGCAGCAAAGGCCTGGGCCAGCCACTGGGATGTGGTCTGGCTAGCCTGGATCTCCATAATAGAGGATGGCAAGTATAGGGTGGTGGCATAGATTTAGTCTCCAGCTTCCACTGCCTTGTCCAGGAGCTCCAGATCACAAAGGCCACAGAACTCTCCTTCTAGTTCCTCCTCTGGGGCCCTGCTGCTGCTCCAGTCATTTTTGTAGAGGGCCTCTCTACAGGGCAACACCAGGAGCAGGGGGTCCAGCAGGTTTAGATCTGGAAAGGGGAGATGGCTGGCACAACAAGCTCAGATGGCCACATGCTCTTGAACCTCATCCTGGCACTCTTCCCTAACCTTGGTGGTGCAGGTGGAACACCTCTGGCAGCACTGGCTCATGATTACCTTGCCCCAGGCCTAGTCTACTTCAGGGTTGTGCTCCCAGAGCTAGGTGAAGCCAAAGATCATGTCCTGCTGGCCTAGGCTGGTGACAGTGAAGAATATGTGTTTGGCATGATTCTGGTAGTGGAGGATGAGATCTACAATGGAGCTGATGGCATCTGCTTTGTTGGGCCTCTTGTCAACATTGAATACCAGAATGGGTTTGGAAAGTGGCTGCATGATTAGGCCATGGTGCTTCATGAGCTCTGAGTCCAAGAACAGCCCCATTGCTCCACTATTCAGAGGGCAGTGACTCCATGGGCTTGCTGGGTGTCTGTGGTCTCAATTTCCACATTGAGGCACAATAAGTTGGTGGAAGGACTTGAGGCCACTACATACTGCTGGGGCAGTCAGTGTTTCCAGTTGGGGTGGTGTGGGCATAGTCTAACTGGTGTCAGGGAGCTTGGCTTGGGGTCCAATGTTGGTGTTTGTACATCTGGAGGGGGGGACTGAGGTTCTTCTGTCTTAAAAGGATTGATGTTGGAAAGGGCAATTTTGTTTTCTAATGACAGATATGTGAACCTGTTAGTACCCAGCAACACAGGCATACATCTCATCCATTGCTTGACTAAAAATCCTCCTCCAGGCCCAGGAGAGGGGTGCTTGCATGCACCTCAAGGCCCAGAGGGCAGTGTCATGTAAAGTGCCCCAGCCTTTTGCATCTCTGGCATAGCAGCAGTGTGGGGTGATGCTGTTGGGCAGTGTCTATGTCCATGGGAATACCTGGCAGCAGGGTTGCAATGTGGGGATGGCCAGAGTAGGGGCTGGTGCTGGGATCATGGGAGCAGGATGTTGTTGACTTGGAGCATGGTGGTGAGTTGGGTGTATGTGGCATAGTTCCTGTTGAATTTCTGTGAGCTGCCACTAATCCCAGGCCATCTTGTACCATTGCTAATTGTCCAGGCAGCCCTCAGCCAGGTTGTTGATGCACTCTATCAATGCAGGGTGCAGGCCATCCTGGAACATGAGGCACAATTGAAGGCCATCTGGGTATGCTGCCTGCTTGACCAATGCCCAGAAGGAATCAATGTACTTGTCCAATGTCCACCTTCCCTGTCCATACTCTCCCTGTCATTCAGCACTAGTGAAGCAGATTTGGCAGGATCTATTGGGAAGAACTCCACCCAGAAGTCCTTCTCAAAGGTGGCCCAGTCTGCAAAACTCTCAACATTTCTGGGGCAACAAAACACCCATAGCATGTAGGTGGAGGCCCATCTGGTCTTCATGTATAACACTATGCAGGCTATCTTTAACATGTCAGAATTGAAAGTGTCCCTGCTGAGGTGATTGTAGGTGAGGCAGGATTGGAGGAAGCACACTCTGCTGAAGCAGTCACCATCATATGCACCCAGGAGTGTGGGGCATGGAATCCATGCCCAGAGGTTCACTGGAGCTACTCAGAGGACTATTGGGGCTGTTGGGGGTGGCTCCACCACTGGGAGTGGCACAATAGCAGGTGGCAGGTGCTCCAGGGAACTGTCTGGATTGGTGAGCTGAGACATAGTGTTCCACTTGTGTTTAAGCCTGGTGGGGAAGTGATGAATAGGGGCTTGGAGACTCCTTGCTAGCTATAAGGAGCTTCCAGACCAAAGTTAGAAACTTGTTCTGCTGCCAGAGCAAGCTCTGGGCATGGCAGCCCAATCATGCAGCTAGCAGAGGGGAATTCAAAGTATATTAGGAATGGTAATCAATGGTACAATGGTGACTAAGCACCTAGCAGAGGAGAATCCAAGGAGAAGAAGTCTAAGGAACCCTGCTGCTTGGTGTGGAGGCATAAGAACAACTGTACAGACAACTGGAGCTAACCCTAACCCTCAGGAAATGCTTGAAGAGAAAATATGGAAAGTTCTGGAGGTTTCCCAAACAGTAGAATGACCTCTAGAGATCTCTGGGGATCTGGAGGGAGCCCCAGGGGTGTAGCATGAGCCTTGAGGAAGAAGATTGGATCATGGGGAGTCATTGTAGGTTGGAATAGGAAGTCTGGACATGGAAGTCCCCTGACAGTGTGCCCCCACAGTGAGGTGGTGGATTGGCCAGAGGACATGCCCCCACCAAGTTTTGGACATTTCAGGACTGCACAACCTGTGTGGTCTCATGAGTCTCAACAGTATGTGGTGCCACATTATACTGTGGCCCCACAGCCAGTGGCTAGACCCAGCCAAGCAATGGATACAGCAGGTCACTGATGACCTGCCACTATGTCATTGCAAGTAGCAATTTCACTCCCTGCTTACAACCACCCTGATGCAATGGAGGTAGACAAGCAGGGGCAGGAAAACATCACTGCAATGATGGAGATGTTGTCTCCTCTGAGGCAGTCATATCTGCCACTGCCCACCATGATGCATCTGCCAGATGCACCCTCATCACCCTCAGGGATGGCAGGGCAACCCAAGGTCACCTGTGGAAGCAAGGGGAAGCAGAGGGCAATGATTGAGACATTGTTGGCCAATACACTGGCAATTGAGGGTGAGTCCTCCTTGTTGACTGCCTGGAAGAAGGTTGAGCAATGCTTCACTGCTAAGGAGAAGGGCAAAGGAAAGCCTAAAGAGCCCAAGCCCTCAACCATGACAGATGAGCAGTTCTCCAGTGGCTATATAATGCTGAAGTGCCAGACAATGTTGCAGCTGAGGTCCTTGAGAATCCAGTAGTGCAGCTTGCACTGTCTTAAGTTCTGAATGAACTTGATTTAGTCCATACTCAAAGGGATGAGGCCCACTTGGACCTCTTTCAATCAGCATTGGGGAAGCAAGTGGCCTCCCCTCCTAACCCTCCAGAGGCAAAGAAGGCTTGAACTGGGCCTTCTTGGCATACTGAGGGTAGCTTAGCCCAGAGGGCACCTTTGGTGCCCTATGATGATATTGTGCCTGCTGGCAGTGACCAGCTGATGGATGTGCATCCAGACATTGGAGCATCCCAGACCACAGCTGGACCATCTAGGCCAGTGATCATTGAGGCTGTCTCAGCAAGGCCAGCTGCAACAGCTCCACAGGGTGACCTCTGGAGGCTGTGGCTAAGTCACACAACTTGCAGAGGGAGATCCAAGGTCTATTCACTACTGTACAAGGTCTATGGACATAACTACTCACCTGGCAGAGGGAGATCCAAAGAGAACAAGTCTAAGGAGCTCACCAGCCAGGTGTGATGCTTCAGGAAAACTTCTAATCCTAACCCAAAGGTGCAAACTCTGGAGATTGCCATAACTCCAGAGATTGTACCAAAAATGGAAATCTATTGTAAACAGCCTCAATCTCCAGATTCACAGCACATGACCCCACAGAAATATGAGCAAAGGATAGCACTTGGTTGACAGTACTTGTCACCAGAAAATGTGAGGATGCAGATGAGAGGCAGGCTTGGAACAAAGGAAACAAACCAGAGGGTCTGGTATGAACAGTCCCATGGTTGTAGACTGCAAAGCAGAGTCTTCAGTGCTTGCTGAGACCAGCCCAGAGACATTGTCCCTTGCCCTTTAGAGGTGGCCATAGTGACTAATGTTGCTACTCCAGTCACCTCCAAAGCTGGAATTAGTGGCTCTAGTCATACAGTTAATGCTGTATCAGAGCACTGGGCAGAGACATAGTGAACAGCAAAGAAGCTGCATCTTTGCAAATGGATGAATGAGTAGGATGAACTGCTAATAGCAGTTCATTGTGTGTGACAATGGGCTTGCTAAACAACCTTGCTGAGGGCTGTCCAGACAACAAGTGGATTGCCTCTTAGTACAAGGTGGCCTGGGATCAGTGGCAGCTCATGGGGATTTGATGGGAGCTACACCACATGCACCTGACTCCCTGCCCTGCTCCTGCTGCTGATGCCCAGTACTCTGCTCCCATACTTCCAGCACCTGCCCCTGTGCTGGCCATCCTCACACTGTGACCCTTGCTGCTGGCCATCTCTGTGGATGTTGATGCTGCCCAACAGCACCACACCACACCATTACTGTGCTGGAGATGTAAGAAACCAGGGCACTTTGTGTAACACTGCCTGTTGGGTCTTGAGGTACATTATCTCTCCATGGCCAAGCAGGAGGAGCTCCTCTTGCAACTGTTGGCTGTGAAGGATGCCACCAGAGATCCCTCACCAGATTAGCCAGCACCAGAGTTGACCCTGGAGGAGAGTGGCACTTGCACCCCCCTGCCATGCCTGGAGGAAGATTTTTAGTCAAGTGACAGATGAGATGTATGCCTCTGTTACTGGGTACTAACAGGTTTCCTTGTCTGTTGATAGAAAATGAAATTGCCTCTCTTGATATCAATGACCTAAGACAAAGGAACCTCAGTATTGCCCTCCAGATGTACAAATACCAACTCCAGACCCCAAGCTGAGCTCTCCAACACCTGTGAGGCTTTGTCCATGCTGCCCCGCATGGGAATGCCAACTGCCCTGGCAGTGATGTGCTCCTATGCTGCCTCCTCACATAGGATCAGATAGGGTAGCTGGCAGTAGGAAAGTAATGTGAGGGAGAGTTAGTAAACATCCCAGAGAGCTAGAGCACAGAAAGATGTGGAGTGAAAGATGGTTGCTAGAGTGTGCCACTAGTCAGTAGCACAGAGTCACTAGAATGTGAAGAGGGGCATCCCAACCAAACAAGAGGGAAGGTCACTAGAAGTGGTCAGATAGGAGAGTCATCAAGGTACTGGGGAACAGTCACCAGGAGAGACAAGGAAGTCACTAGGGTCTACTGTGAGGTATAAACTAGTCACTAGCCATAGATGCTAGTGTCACTAATACAAGAAGACAAAGATACACCTGTAGATGGTGTACACTCTATATCAAAAGCTAGGTCATTAAGGCTTGTCACTAAGCCATCAACAATAACAAGTAAGAGAGATGAGAGTGAAGTCTTAAGGCTGAGAGTTAAGGGTGCCTCTGAGCTGTACTGTGGGGGGTACATATTCTCTGTTTTTGCAAGGTATGTACAGGGGGTATTTATACTGTTTGTAAGTATTGCAGTCAGCAAAGGAAAGTAGTCACTTGTAGTGATGGTGTCTGTCAAAGTGTTCATACCAGGTGCCATACTGGGTGTCAATACAGTTACTAAGGATATATATGCAATGTCAAAGGTTGTATATAAATGAAGGGACCATACCAAATGTCAATATCTGAAGTTTAGACACCATTGAAGTATGTTTAACTAAGCAAGATAAAGAATGGAGATGAAAGTCACATGTCCTTTGGTGTCTGTTTTGAGGGGAAGATTCTTTTATCACTAGGAAGTGTTGCTAGTGACTGTCAGTAAGAATGGTCTCAATCATAGGCTTCTAGACAGAAGGGCTGGGCTTCATGTGATGAGGCTCAGCTGTGACAAAGTCAGGTGCTTCCTTTAATTGGTGCTCAGTGACAAGTGGGTCTTATCAGTGGTATGTAGTAGCTGCAAACCCCTCAGCAAATTCCTTGTGCCATGACATGGAGATTGAGACCACAGATACCCAGCAAACCCACAGAGTCACTGCCCTCCTGGATAGTGGAGTGATGGGGCTGTTCCTGGATTTGGAGTTCATGAAACACCACCACCTGACCATGCAGCTGCTTTCCCAGCCCATTCTGGTGTTCAACATTGACAGAATGCCCAACAAAGCAGGTGCCATCAACTCTGTGATAGATCTTGTCCTCCACTACTGGAACCATGCCAAGCACACAGTCTTTGCCATCACCAGCCTGGGCAAGCAGGATATGATACTTGGCTTCACCTGGCTCTGGTAGCACAACCCTGAAGTAGATTGGGCCTGGGGCTGTAAGGGCAACCTCCAGGAGCAGCAGCTAAATCATGCAGCTAGCAGAGGGGAATCTGAAGTATATTAGAACTGTAATTGATGATACAAATGATAACCAATCACCTAGCAGAGGAGAATCTGAAGGGAACAAGTCTAAGGATCCCTGCTGCTTGGTGCAGTGCATCAATGGGTGGTGGAGGCATGGAAACAACTGTGTAGATTACCTGAGTTAGCCAAAGTGCTTGACAAAGGATCACAGATAGTTCCAGGGGTCTCTGGAGATCTCTGGGGACCTGTAGAATGCCTGGGAGACATTGAATGGGCCCCAGGGGAGTGGAACTGGTGTCAGTCAGGGGCAGAGGTCAGAAAAGGTAGTCCCCTGACAGGGCAAGGTAATCATGAGCTGGTGCCCTTGGAGATGTGCCACCTGTGCCACCAAGGTCAAGGAACAGCACTGGGCTGAGGTTTGAGAGCATGCAACCATCTGGGCTTGCCACACTGGTCATCTCCCCTTTACAGATCTAGACCTTCTGGATTCCCTGCCTCTGGTGTTCCCCCATAGAGAGGCCCTCTACAAGGATAACTGGAGTAGCAGAGGCACCCTGGAGGAGGATCTAGGGGGGGGAGTTCTGTGGCTCACATGACCTGGAGTTCCTGGACAAGGTGGTGGAAGTTGAGGTGGCCACCACCCTATCTTCCCTGCCCTCTGTTGTGGAGATCTGGGCCAGCCAGACCACCTCTCAGCAACTGGCCCAGGCCTTCATTGCAAGCTCTGCACCCCAGGAATTCTGGGACATCAGGCCTCCATATCTCCACAAGTTTGAAGATATGTTCTCCAAGGCCTCTTTCAACTTGCTCCCAGAGTGCAAGCAGTGGGACCATGCCATTGAATTGATATCAGACTCCAAGCCAGCCAGCTGTAAGGTCTACCCACTACTGCTGAAGGAGCAGGACAAACTCAACACCTTCCTGCAGGAGAACCTGACCTCTGGTCATATCTGCCCCTCCAAATCCCCAATGGCTTCTTCAGTCTTCTTCATCAAAAAGAAGGATGGCTCTCTCTGACTGGTTTAGCACTACTGGGTTCTTAATGCCATGACCATGAAGAACTGCTACCCCATCCCCCTCATCTCCAAGCTCATCAATAATCTCCAGAGGGCAAGGTACTTCACTAAATTGGACATCTGATGGGACTACAACAATGTACACATCCAGGAGGGAGATGAATGGAAGGCCACCTTGCAGACTAACTGGGAATTGTTTGAACCCCTTAAGGCCTTCCTAGGCTTCACTAACTTCTACTGGAGGTTCATCCAGAATTTCTCCTATCATGCCCAACTGTTGTTTGACCTCACCACAAAGGTTGCCACCTAGAGCTGAGGCACCCTAGAGTAAATGGCCTTCAACAATATCAAGCATGCTGTCATGTCCAAACCCATCCTCCTCTTCCCAGATGATGACTCTCCCTTCAGGGTGGAAGCCAACAGCTCCAACTTTGCCACTGGAGCTGTTCTGTCATGACAATCCTGGAGGGACAGTAAATGGCATCTGGTGGCCTTCCACTCCAAGAGCCTGAATGCTGTGGAGTGCAACTATAAAATCCATAACAAGGAGATGCTGGCCATCATGAGTGGCAGCATTTTCTGGAAGGTGCATGGCATAAGTTCAAGGTGTGGATGGATCACAAGAACCTCAAGTACTTCCAGATGGCCAAGAAGCTCAATTTGAGGAGGTGCAGTGGTCCCTCTATCTAGCCATCTATGTTGGCTCACTGTAAGAAACAAGCAGGATATGAAGATTGAGAAGAGTATTAAGGAAGGAGGGTTTGTTGAAGCCAGATTCTAATGGCTTGGTGTTTTTGCAGGCAAATAAAGTTTATTTGGTCACCTTTGCTCTCTTGCACGGCTCCTGAGAGAAAAATCTTGAGGGAGACTGCGCCCAAGCTGGCACAGGTGAAGTACTGAACAAGATGTGTGCTAAGTAAGAGAAAGGAAATATAAACGAGAGGGGTAAGTGGATAAGAGGGGTGGAAGAAAACAAAAGCCAAGTCCAAAGGACTGACAAGCTCTGTGTGAGTACAGAGAGGAAGCAGGACCTATGTATTATAACAAACCTGACGAGCTCTGTGTGAGTATGGAAAGGAAGCAGGACAAGTTGGGAGTAAGAAAAAAGTATCTATATATACAATGTCCAAACAGTGAGAATGAGAGACAATGGGCCATTATTGACAATGCTACAAAGCAATGTGATATGGCCAGGGGATGTGGCATATTGTGATCAAGGGTCATGTCACTTACATAGACCTTGATCAAATGTTTTTGATCAATTCAACTTTGACTTCTCATTGCACCACAAGCTAGGCAAGAGTATGGGAAAGCCAGATGCCCTGTCCTGGAGAGCAGACCACAGCACTGGGGGAGATGACAACAGTAACATTGTCCTCCTCCAACCCAAGTTATTTGCAATCCAAGCTATGGAAGGCCTAGTCATTGGAGGAGCAGAGGTAGAAATCCTCCAGGACATCTGGCAAGGAAACTGGATTGGTCTGCAGGAAGAATTCATTGCTCAGGCAGCCCAGGTGCTGAAGTTGGGATGTAGCACTGTTGCCAAGTCCATCCACACAGACAAATGAGCCCTCCACAATGGACTCCTGACCTTCTGGGACCACATCTACATGCCCAATGAGCCAGAGCTCTGCTGGAGGATTGTAGAGCAGCATCATGACTCCCAGATCACAGGACATCCCAGCTGGTGGAAGTTGTTAGAGCTAGTGTCCTGGGACTACTAGTGGCCTCAGATGTCCCAGGACATTAGGTCCTACCCTAGTACATGCAATCTCTGCCTCCAGACCAAGCCCCAATGTTGCCTCCCCTCCAGACAGCTCCATCCTCTGCCTATCCCCATGGAGCAATGGAGCATTGCCTCAGTAGACTTCATTGTAGAGCTCTCCAATAACTCCAGGGCATCCTATAGATTCCCAGAGATCTCTGGAGGCTTCCAGAACTTGCTGTGATTCCTTGGCAAATACTTTCAGTTAACTCCAGTTGTCTATACAGTCATCCCCATGCCTCTGCCACCTGCTGATGTGCTGCACCAGGCAGCAGGGATCCTTAGACTTGTTCTCTTTGGATTTCCCTCTGCTAGGTGATTAGTTACTATTTGTATCATCAATTACCAGTTCTAATATACTTCAAATTCCCCT
>JAGGAV010008122.1:0-16026 GCA_017657295.1 Termitomyces sp. DKA64 | reverse complement strand
AGAGCTGAGATATCAAGGGCTTGGTGAACTCAGGGTTGGACTCTGAGTCAAGGGTGTGGGGTTTTGGGGATTCTACAGGTGAGGAATAAAATTGAGCTAAGGAAGATGAATATAACTGGGAGTTGAGATGAGGCAAGAGACTGAAGAAACAAGATGAGACAAGACTTAGGAAACAGATGAGAGACTGGAGATGAGAATGGAAACTGATACAATTGGACTGATAAGATTTGAGAAAGATGAAATTGGAAGAATGAGATTCAAGGAGACAATATGAAACAATAGAGATGGAGACATGAGAGATGTAACAAACACAAGAACATAGGTAATGTCAAGACTACCATAGCTATCACTACTTCACAACTTAAGTACCTGTGGGGGGAACTCCTCCAGGACCATGGGTCTGGGGTTGGACTGTATGGGCAGGTCTTGGGTATGATTGTTTGGGGTGTCCCAAGACTGACTAGCCAGGTGTCAGTAGTATCTTGATGTGTAACTGTAATGCATGCCAGGGGAGGGTGGAAGGACTTTGGAGTTGCCTGGACACTGAGGGAGGACCAGGAAGATCACGGGGAATGCTGGAGCAGCATTGGGGATCTCTGGAGAAGCATCAGGGGTTGCCAGAGCAGGTGCCAAGTGTAGGGGAGTGTTATGGAGGTTGAGGAGGATGGGAGTGTGCTCCAGCTTGCTGAGTTGGGCTGGGGTAGGCCTGCAGATGAGGCAGGATTCAGGGACAGGTCATGACATCACCCCCCCTTCAGCATTGAGACCCTTTGAGGTGCAGGGAAATCTCTGAGGGTTGGCAGTGGCATGGGAATTGAAGTTAAAGCATGATGACTTCTTCAACTAGAAGCTCCCCAGAAAAAAATAAAAGAGGCCAAAACATGTCCAGCCTATCATTATTACCTTCCCATGTCCTCACCCACAAACTCCACCTTATCATCATCCCCAACCCTGCCTCCCTCTAATGAGAATGCCATCAATGTCTGGGCAGCCTATGAGGAGCAGTGAGTGGAGTACAACTGATAGTGAGATTAGCAGCAGGTGGATGCCATGTATCACCACCATGAGTATTCTAACCCCCTAGGTCAGGGCTGGGGCTGGGGAGGTGCAAGTTGTCCTAGAAGCCCAGTGCATTTGGCAGGAGAAGGCTTCAGTGGAGAGGTTTGCAGAGGTGGTGAGATGAATCTGGGGGCCCCCCACCCTAGTGTGGTGTCAGGTGGAAGCCCTGGTGAGTTAGTGTCCTATATTATATCACAATTATATCACATGCTCCTGACTAACCAGTGGTCCAGTGCATTACTTGTGGTTGTCATGGAGAGGCATGCAAGTTCAAGGAGCCTGTGGTGGGATCCTGCTAGGACTCCTCTGTGTGTTTGCCATGTTGTGTGAGGCACAAAAGGTGCTCTTTTTCTCAGGAGTGTGGGTGGTTAGTATTGCAGCAGAGCAGGGTTGGGAGCAGGAATGGGTCTTGGAGTGGTTGGGGGAGGGGCTGAGGGGCCAAGGGTCTAGTGACATGTCACAGTCCATGTGTCCTGTGGGGGAGGGCAGGGAGGGAGAGGGGTGACCCCAAGGGAAGGTGGGGCTGCCATGGGGTGGGTGCAGAGAAGGGGTCCCATCCTCCAGGGACAAGGGGAAGCATAGGGCATCTCCCCCACTGGAGGCAGGGCCAAGTAAGAGGCCTCAGGATGAGATGATGATGGCCAGTCCTCCTGGGGCCCACATGTATTTGCTGGCATTGAGATTGTTAGTGGTATATCCTCAAAGGAGTTCCAATCCAGTGCCAGGGCCTAGTGCCAAGGTACTATGATGGCAGGTGGCCAAGTTGGAGGGGCAGTTAGTGATGCAGGGGGAGGCACTCCAGGGGGCCCAGGAGGAGAGTGAGGCAGCACAGTGGGACAGGAGGTGGCATGGCATGATTACAAGGCTGCAATGAGGGAGGCCAGTGCAAGGGCCCTGGAGATGCAGGGGCTTCAGGAGTGGTTGGGACAATTGGAGATGCAGGCTGTGGGAGTAGTGGAGTGGCAGGGGGCTATAGAAGTGAGGGGGCACCAGGCAGAGGTGGAGGCAGGGAGGAGATGGGAGGAGTGGTTGGTGAATGAGGCAGCATTGGGGCAGGGTGGTGTGATGCATGAGTCCTGTCCTTCCCTTTTTTGACCATGCTGACTTTCCTTTCTAGATTTGGTCCAGGAACACCAGATCTTATTGGACAGGGCTTCCACTGCCCTTGCATTGATTCAGGATGGGTTGGGGTGGATGCCCCATGATCTCTCTCTAGAGTTGAGGCAGGGGGTAGATCATATGAGGAGGCTACTGGCAGTGCACCAGCAGAGAAACTCCATGGAGCCCAGGTCATGATGGGAGGTAGCAGTGGATGTGGAGGAGGCTCTTCCAAGTCATGCAGAGAACCTGGCAGGGATGGTGGCTCAGATGGAGGTTGATCTAGTGGAGGTTGATCTAGTGGGGGAGGGTCTGGAGGGGAGGGTCTCTGGGGAGGAGGATTGAGGGGGCCGTGGTCTAGTGCTGGCAAGCTTTCTGACTATCTCATTGTACTGGATTTGTCTATATATTGTATTCCTAAAATTTGTAGATAATGATTTTCTTGTTGTTTTCTTTTGTGCAATTTTCAGCTCATATAAGGAAAAGAGGTGAAAAGGGGGACATAATTGGTACTGGTGAGAGTTGAATCCTGACTGAATCTAGAGGCAGGAGTTAGGCCCACTGATGCCATCTATTTGTGCTAGTCCTGGAGGTCCCAGGGCTTAATGGGATGTTGCTGATGGAAGTCCTAAACCTTGGTGGGGGCTCTGGAGAGGTTTTTCTGGGGTTACCAGGTGTTATCCCCAGGTCTGTAGCCTTTCCAATGGACCAGATACTGGAGTTGTCTGCAGACAAGGTGGGAGTCAAGGACATGGTCAACCTCATAGTGGTCTCATCCTTGACCTTGATGGGTGGGGGCTGGCCCAGGCATTGGCTGGGGAAGGGGTCTAGATCATACTTCTCGAGGAGTTGGATGTGGAAGACAGGGTGGAGGCCCTTCAGTGCTGGGAGTAGGTCAAGCTTGTAGGTGTGAGTCAAGACCTTCCAGAGAATCTTGAAGGGACCCAGTTGTTTGTGGCCAAGCTTCACTGAGGGCCTCTGGGTCTTGAGGTTGCATCAGTTGAGCCAGACAAGGGTACTAGGGGTCCAGTTGGGGGTTGTTTTGTGTCAAGATTCAGCATGCTTGGAGTAAGCTCAGTTGGCAGTGTCAATTTCATCCTGGAGGAATTGGTGAAGGGACCAGAGGTCTTTGGTGACTTCATGGGTAATGTGCAAGGGGATGTCCTTGAGGGAAAGGGTGAGCCAGGAGTTGTAACCCTTGTTGGCAAAAAATGGGGAGACCCTTCTAGTAGAGTGAGGGGTGTTGTTGTAAGTAAACCTGGCCAAGAGTAGTTCTGCATGCCAGTTGTTCTGTAAATAATTAACATAGAGGTGGAGATACTGCTCTAAGGTCTGGTTTACTCATTCCATTTGTCTGTCAGTCTCCTAGTGATAGGTGGTTGACAGGTTGGTCTTGATTTCAAGCACCTTGCATAGGGATTGCCAGAACCTGAAGACAAACAAGGGGTCATGGTCAGAGACAATGTCATCCAGGAGTCTATGCTTGGAGAAGACATGTTCAAGGAACAGCTTGGCAAACTCTGAGGCATTGTTGGTGGTGCAGCAGGGGATGAACAAGGCTTGCTTGGTGAGTTGGCAAACCACAACAAGGATGGCATCAAAGCCCTTGGATTTGGGGAGTTTGACAATGTGGTCCATGAAGATCAAGGACCAGGGGTGGCAGCCAATGGGGAGGGGCTTCGGCAGACCATATGGGTGATGTTGGGGGACCTTGGCTCAGAGACATGATTTGCAGGCTTGTACATACCAGGTGATGTCCTTCTTCATCCCTGGCCAAAAGGAAGTCCAGGAAATTAGCTGGAGGGTCTTATGCATTCCTGGGTGTCCCTGGAGCTTGTGGTCATGGTGCTGCCAGAGAATGTTAAGGCAGATGGACTTGTGATCTGGAGCATATGTTCAGCTGTCCCAGAGCAAGAGTCAATGGTCCAGAGATAATGTGAAGGTTGCATCAGTATTCAGGGCATTGGCAGAACTGCCCTGGGGGTTGTGCTAGGTGAAGAAGACATCTGGAGGGGCATTTTGGATTTGGTGGAGAATCCCTTCTTTGTTCATAATTAGTACAGCATGAAGATGTTTGGGGGGGATTACCACATGGTGATTAAAAGTGTTCCATTTGGCCTCAAATGACTTCTTTGGGTAGACATCTGATCTTCAGATGAGGGCATTGGGTTTTGCTCCAAGTTGTCCCAGGCAGTAGTGGATGGTGAAGTTATACTTGGACAACATTTTGGACCAGCAGGCTTGTTGTCAACTGAGTTGTTTGGTGGTTGTGAAGTATTGCAGGTTATTGTGGTCCAAGTAGACTTGTATGTAGTGTGGGGTTCCTTTGAGGTAGGCCCTCCACTGCCAGAGGGCTTCAATGATTGCAAGGAGCACTTTGTCATAGATGTCATAGTTAAGCTCTGCAGGGATCATTGAACAGGTGTAGAAGGCCATGGGGCGGAGGTCCTTGCTATTAGAACCCATTTGCAAAAGTATCCCAGTGATGGCATAATCAGAGGCATCACATTTGAGTACAATGGGGAGAGCAGGGTTGAAGTGATGGAGGATTGGGGTGGAGGTGAAGGCCTTCTTCAGGAGAGTGAACACACTGTGGCACTTACTGTCCCAGTCCTAGGGGGTGTCCTTCTGAGTGAGCTGATTGAGGAGTTTTGTGATGCCAGAGTAGTTATCAATGAGCTGGCAGTAGAAATTAGTGAAACCCCAAAAGGACTGTACCTCCTTAATGTTCCAGGGTGGGGGCCAGTTGAGGATGGCCTCTACCTTTGCCATGTCCATTTGTATGCTGTCTGAGTGACAATAACCCCTAGATACTCAACCTTGATGATGCAAAAGGAGCACTTCTTGGGTTTGGCATAGAGGTGGTACTTCCAGAGCCATTCTAGGACATGTTGGACATGACCCCAGTGTTCTTCCAGGGAGTTTGAGTAGATGAGGATGTCATCTAAATACATGATAACAAAGATGTCATTCATGTCATGAAAGATATCATTCATGAAGTACTGGAAGATAGTGGGGGAGTTTGTCATATCAAAGAGCATTGCAAGATACTCAAAGAGGCCATAGTGGGTGCAGAATGCAGTCTTCTATTTATGTCCTGGAGCAATCTGGACATTGTTGTAGCCAGACTGGAGGTCTATCTTGGTGTAGACCTTGGCACTGTGGAGGCAGTCAACAAGGTCACTGATTAGGGGAAGGGGATACTGGTTCTTTTTGGTGACTTTGTTAAGTCCCTGGTAATCCACACAAAGATGAAGGGAGCCATCCTTCTTTTTAGTGAAAAGGACAGGGGCTCCAGCAGCAGAGATAAAGGGTTAGATGAAACCCTTTCCAAGCATGTTGTCAAGGTAGTCTTTGAGAGCCCAGAGTTCAATTTCTGACATGTTATAGATCTTGCCAAAAGGGAGGGAGGTGCCATCTTTGAGATTGATTGTGTGGTCATAGGATCAGTGTGGGGGAAGTTCCTTTGCACTTCCTTCAGAGAAAATGTCAGCAAATTCATGATACTCCAGAGGGACTACTTTGCATAATATTTGTTCCTCTGTCTTCAGAGTCTCCAGGGAGGTGGTGCTGGTGTGGATATGCTCTTCCAGAAGTGTCAGGGTGACCTGGAGTTGGAAGGCAGGGGTGCCATCCTGCAAGATCCATGCAAAAGGAACAGTGCCTATGATTTTGATGTCAAGGGCTTCCAGATTGATGGTGTCAGGTGTCAGGGGTGTGGTGGTGGGGTCTGAGGTTGTTGGGGGTCAAGTGGGGTAGTTCAGGCCCTTGTACCAGTTGCAGGGAATGTTGGGGGGAAGCTGTCAGGGTGTGCCTGTAGGAATTTGGGGCAGAGGCACTTCTTCCTCCTCTCCAGGGTCATTCTTAGGCAGGGTGGGGGTTCTGGTGGCTTTGGTGCTGTTGGGGGCCAAATTGGAGTCATCAGGGTCACAGGGGAAGTAAGGGCAAAGAGTGATGGTGGCTGCCAGGCAGGCTTCAGGGCCAGGGAACTACATGGTGAGGTCCTTCCAGTTGATGTCAGGGTTGACATTGTGCAGCCAGAGGAGTCTGAGCACAATCAGGGTCACCTCCAGAAGTTGGGTAACAAGGAGGTGGGTCCAGAATTGCAGGCCATTGTCAAGGGTGAGGGACCACGGTGGAATTTGGTGATCCCAGAGGTGGCAGATCTTCTGTCAAACAGCTGTAGCTCCAAAGGCATGTTAAGGGGTTCATGGGGGAGGTTAAGCTGATTGCTGACAAAGGTTCCAGAGGCTCCACTGTCAACAAGGGTGGGGAGGATGGCAGGGGAGTTGCTGAGGCAGGCATTAATGATGAATAATCATGTGAATTGTGAGTGGAGCTGCAGAGGGGTTCACAGAGTGTTGAAGGTGACTTCTGAGACATTGTGGGTGAGAGGAATGTTGAAGGGAATGGGTCCAATGTTGGGTGAGTTGTCCCAATTGAGGCAGAGAGTGAGACTTAGCCAGTCAATATAAGGGTTGGTCATTCAGAGCCAGGAAAACCTGAGGATGAAGGGGGCAGAGATGTGCAAGTTCATGATTAGTAGCCAGAGGTCTTGCTGTTGCTCATTGGCAAAAGTGATCCTCAACTCTACACAGTGAGTGATGTCACTGGTGGAGGTCAGATTGCCATCAAAGAGTTTTAGGAGGATTGGAAGGAGAAGTCACCAGGGAGGTTGTGGAGCAAGTGCCATTAGGGATTTGTCAATGAAGTTGTCTGTTGTGTCACTGTCAATTATGGTGGGTATGGAGTTAGGGGAGAAGGGGAGGGTGGTGTGGAGGAGGAGGTTGTGGGTGGAGTGCAAGGGGAAATGTGCCAGGAGGGTGTCCAGAGCAATTACCATCACCTGGAGGAAAGTAGCTGGGGCAGAGAAGACATTGGTGTCTAATCCATGATTTAGTGCATCTTTGGGACCTAAACTGCTGGGTCATTTTCCATAAATTGATAGTCACAGTCTTTCCCATCAATGGTCCAGATAGCACATCCCATCACCTGGCATTTAGGGCAATCATTGATGAAACAACCCTGCTCATCACACAGAATACATGCCCCTTCCTTCTGTTGACATGCCTGTGTCTCCACAAGGACATTGATCCAGGGCTGGTCCTTGATCCAATTGGTGCACAGGGCCTCCTGATTGTCTGTGGGGTCCAGGGGGTCATCTGGGTCTAGGAAATTGTCAGGAGCTGGGTGGGGAGTTGAGGTCTGGGAAATTAAGTGGTGTTAGGTGGGCCTTGTTTAGGGGAGAACTGGGATGCAGAGTTAGCAGGCATTGCAGGGGCAATGATCTGGGGGTTGTTGGTCACTCCAGGCTGCCAACTGGGGTTGCCAGAGGTGTTCCAGTTGTTCCACAGGCCTTGGTTTTCACTCCAGTCTTCCCAATAGCACTGGTCAATCTGGGTGATGAGTGCCTTGTATCTGTTGTACATGGGCTGCTTGGGTGCAAGGTGGAGGACATCCTTAATCCATTGCAGAAGGGCACAGCAAAGGGCAAATTGGAGTGCATTATAGTTCCAACTGGTTTCATAGGCCTCCCATTTGAATTGGATGATGAAGATCTTGAATCATTCATTGTTATGCATCCAGAGGTTGTAGAGGTTTTCTTCTGCCTCTGCTACAGTGTCAAATACTCCAAACTTACTGGAGAACTCCTGTGTGAAGGTGAGGCAATTGGAGAATACTGGGTTGTTGGAGTTGAACTGGAGCAGTGCCATGTAGTGGTCAAAGGCAATGCCCTGCAGATAGGAGGCAGCAAGGCCACTTGTGAGCTCTTAAGCTGGAAAGTGATGGGCTTAGCTTGGAACATTGTAAGACACTGTGTTAAGAATGTCTGCCATTTCTGGGGGTCTCAGCTATTAAAGGGTTCTAGTTTCTGAATGTCAAGCTTCCCTTCCTAGGCCAGTGTGTTGCATGTGTTGTCCTGGGCATTTTGGGTTCAGGGTGGGGGTCTGGCATTGTAGTAGTAGTAGTTGTTGTTCCTGCCTCCATGCTGAGGGGGAAGGTTGTCCATGGCCAGGCCCCATCCACCAGGAGGTCTACCATTGGGAGGCCCACTGCCAGGGCTTGGGCTAGCATTGCCTGGGGGAGGTCTCAGGGCACAGTGAGGAGGAGGGGGTCCTCTGGGAGTTGGCAGCCCAAGATTGTTGGCATCAGCAAGGCAGTTAGGCAAGGGAATGGATGGGAGTCAGGATGGCACAGGGAGAAGAGCTGCTCTGGGGGCTCTGGGGCCAAGAGGCTGTTGGAGGGAGGGCAGGGAGTTGTTACAGAGGGGCAGGGCATATCCCCAGGAGGGGCAGAGGTTGACATTGGGGGGGTCAGTCTCTGGGGAGCTTGGGAGCTCCTTCTTGAGGGGCAGGTTCTCCACTGGGGTTCTCCAGCTCATTGATGTAAGAGAGGGTGTGGGTTGAAGTGAGGTTGTCATTGGGGGGAAGGGGGTGGGGAAGTTTCTGAGCAGCATGTTTGGGCTTGGTGGGCTGGCCCCAGTTGCAAAAGGCACTGGGGACAGAGTTGGCCTGGGGGTGAGTGGAGAGGGCCAGAGTGTGAGCAGCAGGCTGGTCAGATAGCCCTCTGGTGGGGTTGAGCAACCTCAGGATATTGGATGTGACATTGAGCTCTTCCTGTTGGCAAGGAATGGAGGCCAGGGCATTGGCTGGGTTCTTCTCATTGCACATGGAAGGAGTGGGCAGAGTCCAAGGGGTCTTTGAAATGGTGGGGGTTTGAGCTGGTGTGTATTTTGTCAACCAGGGCACAGAGTTCTTCTCAGAGGCTGGCATCAATCCCAAGGGTACTCCTGACATTCTTAGGGAGGGTGCCTTGCTGGTAGCACTTGTAGAAGTCCAGGAGGTGATCTGCCCCCAGGTCTCCAGTGTTCTACAGATGTTCTGGTGTTCCAGGCTGATAAGGAGGGCTCTTGCTCTTTTGGCAAATTTGACAGGGGCCAGGCAGAGAGAGCAGAGGACCTCATCATGTTGTTGGATGTAGGCTTTGAGTTGTTGCTGCCTAGGAGAGGGTGGGGCTTTGATGGGGGAAACAGTGGAGGGTTGAGGCTATCCATCAAATTGTTCTGGGAGGACTGGGGCTGCAGCAGAGGCAGGGTAGGCATAGTAGGGCCTAAGAGGAAAAGCTAAGGGTACTGGGGCCTTTGGTGCCTAAGGGGCCAAAGGAGTGTCAGGCTGTAGGTGGGGGTAGGTCTCTTTGATAGGGTACATTGATGGGTGGCACCAGTCCAGAGGTGGGTGCTGACTAACAGATGGGCCATAGGGTGGGATTTGGTTCCAGGGGCCAGTACTGTGGAGTGGCTGTGATATAGCAGTCAGGCATTGGATGGAGTGGAGGATAATAGGGGTCAGATACCAGCCTACCATAATAGTCAGTTAGATAGCTGGTAGGCAGATATGCAGGACTGTAGTTAGACATTGAGAATGGGGTAAGGGGAGCGAGCTCTGGAAGAGTGAAACAGAAGTGGGCAAAGGTGGTAATAATGGTCTGAGGAGGTCCAGGGTGTTTTGGTAGGCTATACAGAGGAGCAGGAGTAATAAGCAAATAGGGGATGAGTACAGTGTGGAGCTCTGGAGCTGAGATATCAAGGGCTCAGTGAACTTGGGGTTGGACTCCAAGTCAAGGGTGTGGGGTTTTGGGGATTCTATGGGTGAGGAAATAGAGTTGAGCTAAGAGAGATGAATGTAACCAGGAGTTGAGACAAGGTGAGAGACTGAAGAAATGAGATGAGACATGACTTAGGAAACAGATGAAAGACTGGGGACATGAATGGAAACTGATAAGATCAGACTGATAAGATTTGAGAAAGATGAGATTGGAATGATGAGATTTAAGGAGACAATACAGAACAATAGAGATGGAGACACAAGGGACATAACAAACATGAGAATGTAGGTAATATCAAGACTACCATAGCTATTACTACTCTACAACTTAAGTACCTGCAGGGGGAACTCCTCCAGGACCATGGGTCTGGGGTCAGACTATGTGGGTGGGTCTTGGGTATGATTGTTCAGGGCATCCAAAGACTGACTAGCTGGATGTCAGTAGTGTCTGGATGCATAACCATGATGCATGCCAGGGAAGGGTGGAAGGACTTTGGAGTTTCCCAGACACTGAGGGAGGACCAGGGAGATCATGAAGAATGCTGGAGAAGCATTGAGAATCTCTGGAGGAGTGTCAGGAGTTGCTGGAGTGGGTGCCAAAGGAAGGGGAGTGTCATGGAGGTTGGGGGAGGATGGGGGTGTGCTCTGGCTTGCTGAGTTGGGCTGGGGTAGGCCTGGAGACAAGGTGGGGTTCAGGGATGGGTTGTGACATAGACCTTCCATGGCTTAGATCATAAACAGCTCAGGTTGGAGGAGCACAATGTTACTGTTGTCATCTCTCCTACTGCCATGGTCCACTCTTCAGGACAGGGCATCCAGCTTTCCCATACTCCAGCCTGGCTCATGGTGCAGCAAGAAGTTGAAGTTGGCTAGGTAGAGGGACCACTGGGCCTGCCAGTGATTGAGCTTCTTGGCTGTCCAGAAGTATTTGAGGTTCTTGTGATCTGTCCACACTTTCAACTTATGCCATGCCCCCTCCAGGCAATGCTGCTACTCCTCAAAGGACTGGATGATGGCCAACATCTCCTTGTCATGGATCTTGTAATTGTGGTCCACCACATTCAGGCTTTTGGAGTACAAGGCCACTGGATGCCATTTCCCATCCTCCCAGGATTGTTGTGACAGAACAGCTCTGGTGGCAAAGTCAGAGCTGTCAGCTTCCACCTGGAAGGGAGAGTTGTCATCTGAGAAGAGGAGGACAGGTCCAGAAGTAATGGCATGCTTGAGATTGTCAAAAGCCATCTGCTCTAGGAGGCCCCAGCTCCAGGTGGCATCCTTTGCAGTGAGGTCAAACAGTGGTTGGGCATGATGGGGGAAATCCTGGATGACCTTCCCTTCACCAATCTAGATCTTTTGGACCCCCCACCTTTGGCATTCCCTCAAAGAGAGGCACTCTACAGGGCCCCAGAGAAAGACCTGTCAGGGGAGTTCTGCACCTTGTGTGACCTGGAGTCCCCAGACAAAGCAGTGGAGATTGGAGACTAGATGTATGCCACTACCCTATGCTCCCTTCCCTCTATTGCAGAGATCCAGGCCAGTCAGACCACCTCTCAGCAGCTGGCCCAGGCATTTGCAGCAAACTCTGTGCCCCAGGAGCTCTGTGACATCATACCTCCATATCTCCATTGCATTTGAGGACATGTTCTCCAAGGCCTCTTTTGACTTGCCCCTGGAGTGGGACCATGCCATCAAATTGATGCCAGACTCCAAGCCTGCAAGCTGAAAAGTCTACCCACTGGCACTGAGGGAGCAAGACAAACTCAATGCCTTCCTACAGGAGAACCTGGACTCCAGTCACATCCACCCTTCCAAATCCCCAATGGCCTCCCTGGTCTCCTTCATCAAGAAGAAGGATAGCTCCTTCCAACTGGTCCAGGACTACTGGGTGCTTAATGCCATGACAGTGAAAAACTGCTACCCCCTCCCCCTCATGTCCAAGCTCATCAACAATCTCCAGGGTGTGTGGTACTTTACCAAACTGGACATCTGGTGGGGCTACAACAATGTATGGATCCAGGAGGGAGATGAGTGGAAGGCTGCCTTCCAGATCAACCAGGGATTATTTGAACCTCTTGTCATGTTCTTCAGACTCACCAACAGCCCTGCCACCTTCCAGACAATGATGAACAACATCTTCCAGGACCTGATTGCTAAAGGCATAGTGTGCATTTACCTTGACAACATCCTTATTTACACTAAAACACTGGAAGAGCACTGTCAGGTCATGTGCATTGTCTTGGAACACCTCTGCCTTCACCAACTCTATCTCAAGCTGTAGAAGTGTGAGTTTGAGCAAACCTGGATCAAGTACCTTAGGTTGATCATCTCACATGGAGCTGTGGAGATGGACCTGGTGAAGGTGGCAGGTGTTACAGAGTGGCTGGAGAGGAAGTGCAGGCCTTCCTAGGTTTCACCAACTTCTACTGGAGGTTCATCCAGGATTTCTCCCATCATGCCTGACTGCTATATGACCTCACTGCAAAGGATGCTGCCTGGAGTTGGGGCCCCCCAGAGCAGATGGCTTTCAATGACCTCAAGTGCACCATCACCTCCAGACCTGTCTTCCTTTTCCTGGATGACAACTTCCCCTTCTGGGTGGAAGCTGACAGCTCTGACTTTGCCGCCAGAGCTGTTCTGTCACAACAATCCCAGGAGGATGGAAAGTGGCATCCAGTGGCCTTCTACTCCAAGAGTCTGAATGCAGTCAAGCACAACTATGACAAGGAGATGCTGGCCATCATCCAGTCCTTTGAGGAGTGGCAGCATTTCTTGGAGGGTGCACAGCATAAGTTTGAGGTATGGATGGATTACAAGAACCTCAAGTATTTCCAGACAGCCAAGAAGCTCAATTGCTGACAGGCCTGGTGGTCCCTCTACTTAGCCAACTTTGACTTCTCACTGCACCACAAGCCAGGCCAGAGCATGGGGAAGCCAGAGACCCTGTCTGGGAGAGCAGACCATGGCACTGGGAAGATGACAACAGTAACATCATGCTTCTCTGACCTGAGTTGTTTGCAATCCAAGCCATGGCAGGCTTAACCATTGAGGGGGTGGTGGTGGGGATCCTCTGGGACATCCAGCAGAGAAACTAGGATGGTCTACAGGAGGAACTCATTGCTCAAGCAGCCAGGGCACTCAAGGCCAGACATATCACCAGCATCAAGTCAGTCCAGGCAGACAAATGGGCCCTCTGCAATGGGCTCCTGACATTTCAGGATTGTATCTACATGCCCAATGACCTGGAGCTCTGCCAGATGATTGTAGAGCAACACCATGACTCCCAGATTGCAGGATACCCAGGCCAGTGGAAAATGTTAGAGCTGGTGACCCAGAACTACTGGTTGCCCCACATGTTCCAGTATATTGGATCCTACACTAGTACATGCAATCTCTGCCTCTGGACCAAGCCCCAACATTGCCTTGTCTGCAGTCAGCTACACCCCCTGCCTATCCCTGCAGAGCAATGGAGTGTCACCTCAGTGGACTTCATCATAGAGCTCTCTGATGCCCATGGTTACAATGCCATCATGGTAGTGGTGGACCTCTGTGGCAAACAAGCACATTTCATCCCTACTCACACTACTTGCTCTGCTATGGGCACTGCTAACCTGTACTGGAAGAACATCTGGAAGTTGCATGGCCTCTCTGATGTCTATGTATCTGACCAGGGCCCATAATTTGTGGTGGACTTCACTTGGGAGCTCTACCAACTGCTCAACATGAAGCTTCACACCTCCACCACCTACCACCCACATTCTGATGGCCAGACTGAGCACATGAACCAGGAGCTCAAACAATACCTCTGCCTCTTCTGCAACAAGTGCCAGGACAACTGGGACAAACTCCTCCCTTGATGAAGGGACATCTAGGATGTACACAAGGAAGGTTGCAGTCAGTGTGGGGAGGCAATGATGAAGTCTTGGCTTAGGGATCACACAAAGGAACTGGAGTTCAACAAGAGTGGTTAAGTGACATTAGGTATGTAAGGACAGAATGTTTTCTATGCTCACCTGGAGTTCAACAAGAGTGGTTGAACTCCATGTGGGCAATTGCAACACAAAAAACTATGAAAGTTTGTGACTGTTAGCATCTATGGGTCCAAGGTACAAATGAGGACTGAGGAATACTAGTAAGTACTTTTGTCACTCCCACTTGATGAGGTCTTCATTTGTTTATGACTCCTAGTGCATCATGGAATTTTTCGAAGGCTTCATGTGGGAGGGATTTTGTAAATATGTCAGCTAGCATATCTTTGGTAGAATAGTAACAAATGTTGATTTTCCTTGCTTCAATGCACTCATGCAAGAAGTGATGCCAAATGTCAATGTGCTTTGCCCTTGAGTGAACAACTGGATTTCATGCCAACACTATGCAACCTTGATTGTCTGCATGAATAATCATTGCATGCAGTTGAGGGTACTCAAGGTCCTTGAGAAGGACACAAAGCCAGATTGCTTCTTTGGTGGCATTTGATGCTGCCATGTACTTGGCTTCAACTGTTGATAATGCAACAGTGGGTTGCTTCTTTGCCAACCAGGATACTGATCCTCCTGCCATGTCAAACATGAATCCACCAATTGAGCAATGTGAGTCAACATCTTGTGCCCAGTTGGAGTTAGTCCAGCCAACAAGGTCAATTTTCTTGCTCCCACTCCTTCCAAACACTAACGTCATGTCTGCAGTGCCCTTCAGGTAGCATAGGACATGTTTTGTGGCCTCCAAGTGAGTCTTTCCAGGATTGCTGCCATACTGTGAAATAATTCCAACAGCATATTGGATGTCAGGCTGTGTTTGAGTGGCATACAATAGCATGCCAACAATTTTGAGATATCTGAGTCCATTTCCAAATTTTAAATATTCTGAACATTCCTTTTCATCCTTGGGTGACTGAGAGGTGGACAAGATTTGCTTTGTAGCAGAGGGTGTGGATACAGGCATGCACTCAGACATGCCAAATCATGCAAGGATTTGGAGGATGTATACTGTTTGATCTAGGGAGATGGTGCATGATTGTCTGTCTCATTTGACTTGAATGCCTAGGATGTATTTCAGCTCTTCTAGATTGGAGATCTCAAATTCAGCAGACAGTTCAACCTTGAACTTTTGCAGGGTTGTGAGATTCTTTGCAGTGAGGGCCATGTCATTGACATACACTAAGACTAACATCACAATCTCACCATCCTTTTTAAGAATATAAAGGCAGTCATCTGCCTGGCTGTTTTTAAAGCCAGCTTTTGACATGACTTCATCAAGCTTGGTTTTCCATTGTTGTCCAGCTTGCTTGAGCCCATAAAGCAGTTTCTTTAGTTTCCAGTAGCCACCAGTTCTCCCCTCAATGGTCACTCCCTTGGGTATAGTCATGTATAATTCTTCCTTGAGGTCTCTGCAAAGGTAAGCTGCAATGACATTGACTTGATGTAGCTCCCAGTCCTTGCAGGCAACAATGGATAACAGTGTCTGCAGGGTGGTGAACTTTGCAATGGAGGAGAATGTCTTGGTGAAGTCTTGACCATAAACTTGTGAGAAGCCCTTTGCAATGATTTGAGCCTTGTACTTGGTGATGTTTCCATTGCCATCATGCTTCAAGTGGAACACAATGCAACTTCCAACAGCTTTTTGACCTTCAGGGAGTGCTGAAACCCACTCAAAAGTGCCAGTTTTCTGCAAGGTTTTATATTTGGTCATGATTGCCTCCTCCCACTGCTTCAAGCAAGTGGAGGATGCTGCTTCACAGTATGTTCTTGGCTCAGCATCTTCAAATGCAATGTAAGCTCTGTGCTGACTGTCATTCTTCTCCTCAGATATTTTATCACCCACAGTCACAATGCCATAGCACTCAACCTGGTGACAGATGTGCATGGGGTGCTCCTGCAGAGGTAAGTTCAACCTTTTTGAGGTCTTTGGTGCTGTGGTCACTGGCTATGGCAGTAGTGTGGGGTCAGGGGCTGCAGGGACTGCATCATTGGTTGATGTCTCAGCAGACTTTGGTTCAGGGTTGGCAGGGGCAGTTGCTGTGACAGGAGTGGCATTTGCGGTGTCTAGTGGGGCTAGTGTTTCCAACTCCTCCACAGATGGTGGGTTGTCATGAGTTTCAAATTCTGCAAGGTCCCTGGAACTGTCATCTTCAATAAAGTGCATGTCCTGTGCAGTGATTAGCTTGCTGGTCTCAACATCCTCAAGTCTGTACTCTTTGGTCTCATTGGTCCACCAGCTGAGCATGCAGCATTTTGCTGATGTAACTTCTAGTTTGCCTCTGTGGAGCTTC
>JAGGAV010008121.1:0-16131 GCA_017657295.1 Termitomyces sp. DKA64 | reverse complement strand
GTTGTTCCCATGCCTCCACTGCCCCCTGATGTGCTGCACCAAGCAGAGGAGATCCTTAGACTTGTTCTCTTTGGATTCCCCTCTGCTAGGTGATTAGTCTACTATTTGTATTATCTATTACATATCTAATACACTTTGGATTCCCCTCTGCTTGCTGTGTGATTTAGCCATCACTCCCAGAGGCCACCCTTACAACAGCTTGTGATGGATTCATTAGTGTTCCAAGGCCAAGAAAGCCAGAAAAACAGGGTAAGCTGTCTATTTCCCAACACTTCTATAATGATGTTCAGTGAAATGGCTCTTGGTGTCACTCAATGCTGTGTTCAGACATGTTCAGATTTTTGTATGTATATTCTGTGCCACTCTTTTTCTCATTTTATGTATTGAAATAAAACTTGATATAGATATATACATCAAAGCAATATATACACTGTAAGATAAGTATGCAGTATGCAATCTAATATGCTTATACATTTGTATGTCTACATGATCAATGTCATCAAAATTTGTTTGTTCTAGAAAACTACCATATCAATTGTATGCCAACCACAATGCACAAACCAGCCAGTGGCCTTCTTGGATTTGTAGACATGTGATAGATGGTTTTAATGCAGACTTTGAGGACTTAGGTTCTGATGATCTTGCCTTTGATGAAATCACTTTTGTGAGTAGATGAGTTTGTTCTTTTTCTAAGAGACTTTGACTTCCAATTCAAGAACTTTGTATATTTGACAACTGGAGACCTTCAAAGGAAAGTCCAAAACAATTAAACTGTTACCAAAAAGCTTTGGCCACTTTAAAAACCAGACATCATTGTCTTGCAGGGGCTGGGCTCAGTACTGTACATTGAACATGTACTTGGTACATGGCCACCTTCTACCTACAAGTAGAGTATAGTATTTATATCTGTCATATCAAAAGAACTTAGGATATTAGTTGCTCATCCCTTCTCCCCTTGAAGTGCTTGTTACAAGTGAGCACAGGTTGGCCATGTACACATGTTGGCTTTGATTCACCACTTTTGAGGATGGTTTAAAGTTTGGATGGGATTGCTGTTATATCTCATCACCAAAGCTGAGTTGGCCAATGAATCTGATACAAACAAGCACTCTCCACATACAGATATGAGCCTGATCTTGTAGATGTGCTTAAAGCATCAACAATCTGTGACTTCTCCTCAGTACCCAGTGTGCTGGCTACAAGGGCAAGGCTTTACATCTGCAGAAGTCCTTCCACAGAGCCAGTGATGCAAGTGGCAAGCAAGAGTTGAGCAAGCACAGAGGCTGGCAAGAGTCAGGCAAGGGGCAAGCAAGGCAAGCAGAGGGTCAGGTGTTGCTAGAAAAGCTTACAGCTGGTTCAATGGATGGACCTGGTGAACACTGCTATTATTTGGTCTGAGGATATTCTATCTTGCAGACCACCCTATATACAACATCACTAGTAATGATGACTAACATTATATTACTCATTGGGCTGCCATATGTAAGGGAACATGACTAACAATAATTTATACTGAGTAATGTATGAGCATGTAGTTCATGGAAGGCAACTAATAGAGACAGAAGGGTATAGGGCATGACAGGCAGTATGTTAGATGGCATAGAATGGTGGATCATCCTTGGGCTAAGCCAAAAGAGTTGAACAGTTCTAGAGGGGACTGTCTCCTTATACTGGCATCTTCCTTGACATCACTAGTAAAAACACTAACTAACTATGCATAGAATTGTTTAATATAACATTCCTGTAATGATATTGATGGGGCAATAAGGAAACAATTCCATCACTTGCTTATTTAGCCCCTCCTTTGAATCAAATACAGTGTGCAAGACAATTTTTGTCCAATCCTGTGCTGAAAGTACATACTGCAAGAAAACCACCTGAATATGGAGTCTTCTTTGCTGATTGCAAGGAGTGTAATTTAAGACATCTTTTGTGTGAAACCCCTGCTGAGTGGCAGACCTGCTTAAATAGAGAGTGCAAGCCACCTATGGTCAGCACTAAAGTATTTAAATGGGTTCTTAGTAAAGAATATGAAAATGTCTGGTGCCATGTTCAAGTGTGCAAGTCTGAGAGAGAAGAAATACTTAAATGCTATAGTGGAGCACAGGTGCACTACATTTCATTCTCAAATGAATGGGATTACTGTGGAGAATTTGGTCCAAGCAATGAGGATAACAATCAGGCAGAATTTGGAGAATTTTACAGTTTTCCACCTAAGCCAATTTGACCCTCCAACTTCACCTGTGTCCCCACATGAGGAGACTCAATTGCTAAGGGTTCTTACTTAAAGCACCTTCCAGACACTGGGCATCTTGATGTACTATGCATTAACCCCCTCCAGCATTTGGAATCTTGCACCTCATTATCTTCTATGCCTCAGACTTCAACATCCCCAGGGTCCCTTGTTGCCAATGGCCATGTTATAAGCATTCAAGTTGGATGACTCTCATATACTCAATGCTTTGCACCAAGAAATTCTTGAGATCCTTGTTTTACACTACAGCTTCATAACAACTTTTCCTCTGTTGTGGTCCTGGTGCTAATCCTACATCAGCAAGATTCCATCTGCATCTTTGATGAAGTCTTGGAGGCAATCTTGAAAGGATACCAGCCCAAAGCCAAAAATGCAATTTCAATGCTATAGGCTGTTTTTTCCTGCTGGAGTCTAAGCAATGTCATTGCATATGCATTTTTTAGAGTGTGGGTGAAAAGGCTTACTATTTCTACATATACAATTTTGGTCAAGAGTATGAAGTGCCATGGAAGTTGGCAACAACTACTGCAGCAGATACATTGCTGGTCTGTTGCCTTGATTCTCAGTTGTGCAAATCAGAAATTGCAGAGTATCTTCTCAAGCATGGCATTGTGTTTCAAACTTTCCTTGCTTCAGAAACTGCTTCTGAAGCACCCCACCAAAACCTACCTTGTATGCTACTGATGCAACTATCTAATATGCAGTATGAGGCAAAGGATTACCATTTATATGTATGGCACCAGGAAGACCTTTTAACACAGCCTCAGGGTCATGTTTCACTGATGTGAGGTGGTATGATATGGAGATCTGACTGTCAGCTTTTCTTCTGTCCTTCAAGGAACCACCAGTTGGTCAGCAGCACTCCCAAATACAATGATCATGGTTTGCAACCCAAAAACATGTGAGTTGTTTATCAATGACACTCTTACCAAAGTCAAACTCAACCTCATTTCTAGCTTCTACATTTGCCAAACTGGTAAGTCTTTTCTTCCTTATATCCAATTCAAGCTTTATTTTCTTTCAGGTACTACTAACCAGACTACTCTTTGCTCCTGGTTCCTCACAGTGATAGCCTATGATGAGAGTGGTGGTGATTATGGCTGTTGGAATGGGCAATGGAAAGATAATCTTGTGTGGCAGAGTAATGATGGCAATGATCCTGGTGACAATGAAAATCCTGGCAACAAATCTTGTAGCAATGACAATGACAACAGTGCTTGTCTTGTACATGTTATCTTCCTTGGATGATGAGAATGACCTAGTGCAATCAGCCAGGGAGCTTCATAATGAGGTGGAAGACTTCATCCTCCAGAATTGGCTTAGCCTGTTGTACTTTGATGGGTTCTTGGTTGGCTCAGTCCCAAGTGTGGAAGACCCCTGCATCTGGGGCCAAATTAGAGTGGGGTTGGGTTGATAAGCCCATGTTCCTAGCAGTGGGCTGGTCAAATAGTCTTCCAGAGGGGTTGAGGTTCTGGAGGAGCATTGAGTCCACCTTGAGGTTGTTCCAATAGTTGAGTTTCAGCATCCCAGGAGTTTGCAGTCTTGCAAGGTGCAGGATCCTCCCAATTTTGCTGTAAATGAAAGGAGTATGTGGAGTCAGAAGGGTTCTTAAACCTTTCTGGTGAGGATGAGATGTGAACTTTGCCAACTAGGTCATGCAACTTGTCCTACAAAGAAGCACTGTCCTAGAGAAAATCAAGGGTTTGTGCAGATAGGTTCCCTTGCTCATAGAGTTTGTAGAACATTACCAGGTGGTTTGACCAGACTTTGGTGGTGGCCTCTGGGTGGGTTGCCCTAATTTCTCAAGGAGATCCTGAGTTCTTTGGAGGAACTTCACTCTCAGGAGTCAGAGCTCCCTCAGAATTAAGTTGCACTGTCAGAAGTAGTTTGCCATTTGCTTCTTTTGCTAGAGCAGGGAGTTGTCAGGTCCAGATAACCTGGGAGCTCACCTCCAAGAGCAAAAACCCACTAGTCAGTTAGTTGATGACAGGATCTGGAACATACAAGGGTTCTGAGGTGATCCAGGTGCTAGCCAATGTCCTAGAGTTGATGTTATGAGAGCAGAGGTTGGTGAGTCTGTGAGAGTGCTCTAAAACATAGGCAATATCAAGACCAGCAACTGACTATGGTGGGTGCAGGGCTATATACTTGGGGCTTTGGGGAGGTCCAGGTGAGGCAGGGGGTCCTGGGTGGGCACTGCCTACCTGGAACTGGCTTCTGTCATGGTGGGGCCTGGGTATGGTCTGAGGCAGGTCCTGCAGTTGGACCCATAGGTGCAAGATTGTCTTAGAGCTGGGGCAGGCCCTGAAGGGGTACTGGAACTTGGCAAGGTGGTTTGCCAGTGATCCAATGATGTGTAGGGCATGTCCAAGGAAGTTGTTGGGGCTGGGGCTTGGGAATGTGTGGGCTGGTGATCCAGTGATGCACAGAACATGGGCAGGGTTTGGATGGAGGACAGAGGTGCTTGGGGATTGGGTGGGGATGGCTTCCCAGAGTGGCAGGATCATAGGCAGGCTAGTGGGGTGAAATTGGTGGTGTTCTGACATTATCCCCCCTCCAAGTGTCGAGACCCTTGAGGTGCAGCTGGTGTCATTGGTCCCTGGGGTGCCTGTGGAGGTCTGGTGATTTCCAAAAAAAAATTTTAATGCTTCATCATCCAATTTCTCCTAAGGCAATGCCATGGCCTCTAACTGCAATCATGGCTTCCTGATGCCTCCAGATTCAAACAACATAGCAGCCTGGCTGGCCTACAAAGTGTGCCAACTTAAATAGGACCGTCAGCAAAAGCAGGAGGCAGTGGACTGCCTGTTTCAGCATGAGTGTTCTTTTCCCTCTAGTCCAGAGTTACATGGCTGAACCCTTGGGCAGAGCAGCTGCAACAGAGGGTGGCTGCCTTGGGGTCTTGGGCTGCTCTTAAGCCTTAGCATGCCACAGAGGCCCCTTTGTCCCAGGCCATGTCATTGTTGCAGAAGGTGGCCACCCAGTGGGTAGGGCTCCCCTCCCTGGAGTGGTGCATTGCCAACCAGCTGGTGAGTGACCCTGGCACAGAGTAGTAGTCCTTCCTGCTGACTCTCACCTAGTGCAACTCCTGCTGTGTGCAGGGGGAGGCTTGTGTCTTCCTCATGCCTGGCCATTCACAATGGGCCCAGGACATATGTGACAGGTGTTGCAGGATGTATGTGATGGGTGTTGCAATTGGCTCATCCATTGCTCATTCTGGGCCTGGTGGCAGTCAGGCTGGCATGAGGGAGAAGCCACACCAATCTGGGCACCTCAGGGGATCCAATGGCCTCAAGTGGAGGTGGTGATTGAGACTCAGGTTCCAAGGGTGTGACTCCCCATTTGGGGGGTGATGCCAGCAAGAAGCAGTCCTCCAGCAGATGCAGGGGGGGGGGGTTGTTTGAGAGGGGTGGGCATGGTGTCACCAACATGCAATGGGGATGCCCAGGAAATGGTGGACCATCAGTGGCATGTCTGTTGGGTTCAGAGGTCTCCCTGTTCCTCCCATCTTTGGATTCATCAAGTCAGGCAGAGTCCAAGCACCATCACACATTGTCCAAGGAGGCTCCAGGCTACAAGCATTATTGCCCTGGGCCTTTGTCCCTATTTTCCCAGTCAACTACTCCATTGATCTGGACCTCCCCTGGGTCATCTGCTTTTGAGGCACTTCTGTTGGCTGAGGTGACAGGTTGTGGGAGGAAGTGGTGCAGCTCTATGGCCTTGAGGTAGTCTAGCTGGGGAACAATCAGTGCCTCTCATCACAGAACAAGAAACTGGCACAGGAGCTGGAGGTGAGGACTGGGGAGTTGGGTGCACTCCACCAGGCCCATCAGGCATTACAGGAGCAATTCCAGGCAATAGCATCAGGGGTGGGGTGAGGAGAATCAAGGGTGGCAGACCAGGGCAAGGAGGGATTGCTCAGAAGTGTTGTTTGAGGGCAGCAGGACCAGTTGGGCAGGGGGGGGGGGGGTAGGGCATGGGGGTGGTTGGCAAACCAACAAGCAGATCATCAATTTGCATATCTGAGTGAGTGTGCTTTAAACTGGCTCATGGCTTATGCTTCTTAGAGTGAGTTTGGGCCCACTGAAGGATGCAAGAAACTTGTAATTACAGATGCTAGAAATACAAAGGATGGACAAGATGACAACTGCAAGATAAAATCCAAGAGGTTTAATGGTGCTGGGCCAGAGCTCCCTTACTCCTCCTGCTCCAAAATACTTCTCCCCATTGCTGCCACCACCAAGTCCATCTCTATCTGATCTACCACTGTGGCCAACAGCTTCTTGTGCCTCAGTAGTGCCCTCCCCCACATCCATGGCTGCCTCCTACTAAGACCCAGGGTCCACAGTATTCTGCTGCCAGTAGCCCACCAGCAACCACCCCATCTGCTACAACCCCTGCTTGAACTCTGGTAGGAGGTCCCCCAGCATCTGCCATTTGCCATCTTGAACTGATGTGAAGGCTGCTGTTGCTCTGTCCAACAGGATCTGATGTTTGCAGACCCAGCCTAAGGAGAAGAGTTCTAAGGTTAGTAATGGGAACAGTTGGGGTGAAGATACTTATGCAGGATAATCCCCCACTCTGCAGCTACCTTGTTGGCCAACCACCCTTCATAATGCCTCTCCACCTCCACCTCTGCCCTTTGCCTGGGTTGCCTGCACCTCCTGTCCCAATTGTTGCCCCATCACCCCCTCTGACCTCACCTCCAGCTGCTCCAAAAAAGTGCTCCTGGAGCCCCTGGGCCTCAGCTGCCCTCTCCCCCACCCCCTGCAGTGTGGACTCATGATCCTGCCAGGCCACTGCCAGCTCCTCCCACACCCCCCAAGGCTCCTTCCCCCATGCTGCCAACTGCTCCTCCAGCTCTGCTATCTGCCAGTGCAAGACAGGGCCTTCAGGCTGCTCTGCAGGCGCCTCCAATCCCAGAGAGTATGTGTGGGGCCCTGGAGGACTGGTCATTGCAAAGCCTCATACTCAGCCCAGCCTCCAAGGGCAGGGACACCCTCTGTTTGCCCTTGTCCTGTGCTGAGGGAACCACCTCTCTGTGCCCTCCCCATGGCAGGCCCACCTTTCCTGCAGGTTGCCTCCCACCCTCCTTGCCCTCTGGAACCAATGGTCTCCTAGAGGAACATATTCCAACCCCCCACAAACTCCTGCAACCAACCCCCACCTCCATTCCAGATACTCCCTCAGAGGCCTCAGCCCCACAGGACAAGGCCTGGACTTGCCTGCTACACCTAGAGAACCAGGTGTAATTAACCCAATCCTCTCTCACACATTACATGACCAAACCTCTCCACCCTCTGCCAAACCACCAAACTCATCTTCTGGTCCCTTCAGGCACTACTAGAGCACCTGACTCCTACCTCCATGCCACTCCCAGCCATGGAAACTCCTCTGGTGGCTTCTGTCACCTTTCCAGTGGCTCTGGTAGCCCCCTGAGCACACATTCCCCACTGGAGCAGTTGCCATTGTATGCATCTGGGAGCACAGGGTGGGGAATGTGCTGAAAATAGCCTGGGTCTTGTCATACATGAAGATGGGGCATGCCTCCACCTATGTGCTATGGGTGTATCAATATCCCAGAGGTCTCCTGATGCACTGCACTGAGCAGAGGAGATCCTTAGACTTGTTCTCTTTGGATTCCCCTCTGCTAGGTGATTAGCCTACTATTTGTATTATCTATTACATATCTAATACACTTTGGATTCCCCTCTGCTAGCTGTGTGATTTAGCTGTTGCTCCCAGAGGTTGCCCTTACAGCAGAACAAGTCTCTTATCCTGGTCTGGAAGCCCCTCATAGCCTGCAGAAAATCTCTGAGCCACTATCTGTTGCTCCTCCACCAGGCTTAAGCACCTGCAGAATTCAAGTGCTGCTCTCCTCCAGGGTCAACTCCAGTACTGGCCTGTCTGGTGATGGAGCTCCAGCAGCATCCTTTGTGGCTAACAGCTGCAGGAGGAGCTCCTTTTGCTTGGCAGTAGAGAGGTAGTGTACCTCAAGACCAAGCAGGCAGTATCATGCAAACTGCCCCAGTTTTTTGCATCTCTGGCATAGTAGCAGTGCAGGGCAATGCTGTTGGGTGGCATCTACATCCATGGGAATGCCTGGTGACAAGGGTCACAGTGTGGAAATGGCTGGAGCTGGGGCAGGTGCTGGGAGCATGGGCAGGGTACTGGAGACTGGCAACCAGAGTGGGGTGGTGAGCCAGGTGCATGCAGCATAGCTCCTGTCTAATCTCCATGAGCTGCCACTGATTCTAGGCCACCTTATACTAGGAGGCAATCCTTTGATCATCTGGGTGGCCCTCAGCAAGGTTGTCAATGCACTCTATCAGTGCAGGGTGCAGGCCATCCTGGAACATGAGGCACAGTTGAAGACTATCTGGGTAGGCTGCTTGCTTGAACAATGCCTGGAAGGAATTAATGTGCTTGTTCAGTGTCCATTTTCCTTGCTCATACTGCTCCCTGTCCTGTAGCACTAAAGTGGCAGTTTTGGCAGGGTCAATTGGAAAAAACTCTGCATGGAAGTCCTTTTTGAAGGTGGAGAGTTCAGTCATGTGATGGGTGAGGGAAGGTTGAGTCAGTTGCACCTGGTTCTCTAGGTGTAGCAGGCAAGTCCAGGCCTCATCCTGTGGGGCCAGATCCTTGGGGGGAGTGTCTGGATTGGCAAGCTGAGACATAGAATTCTGTGAATGCTTAAGCCTGGTGGGGGAGCAACAAATAAGGGCTTGGAAACTCCTTGCAGGCTATGAGGGGCTTCTAGATGAGGGTTAGGAGACTTGTTCTGCTGTAAGGGTGACCTCCAGGAGTGGCAGCTAAATCACACAGCTAGCAGAGGGGAATCAAAAGTATATTAGAAAGGTAACCAATGATACAATAGTAACTAATTACCTAGTAGAGGGGAATCTGAAGAGAACAAGTTGAAGGATCCCTGCTGCTTGGTGTGGTGCATCAGCAGATGGAAAAGGCATGAGAACAACTGTACACACAACCAGAGATTACCCTAACCCTCAGGAGATGCTTGAAGGGGAAATAGGGAAAGTTCTGGAGGTTTCCCAAAAAGAAGAATGACTTCAGAAGATCTCTGGGGATCTGGGAGGAGCTCCAGGAATGTGGGGCAAGCCTCAGGGAAGGAGGTTGGGTTGAGGAGAGTTGTCATAGATTGGAATAGGAAGTCCAGACATGAAAGTCTCTGACACAAACTGCCAAATTCCTGCAAGACCCAAATACAGGCTCCTCAAACTGACACATTTCCCCCTGCTGGGCACAGACTATACAAACTATCAGCTAGTACCCAACTCAAGTCACCCTGACAACTTACCAGAGCCCCAGCTTGACACCACTCAAGGGTAGGGGGTCCCCATATCCACCCTACTGCCTCTGCAAACTGCTCTGGAGTCACCTCTGACTGAGTGACCTGCTGCACCTCTGGGACAACCTGCACTACCCCTGGACCCAAGGTCAACTGAGCAGGATGAACCAGTGGGGCCTGGCACAGTTGGGCAGGTGGCCCTAAAGGGCCAGGTCAAGTAGAGTCCACAGAAGGACCAGTCACAGCCCAGGGTAGTTCTGTCATATCTGATTAGAACATCTACAGAGACAGAGGGACAGTACACTTACATTGTCAATACATGGCATTGACCCTCTTCTGGTCTTGGTGCTAGTCAAATTCTGCCCTCCAGGCCTTGTATTTGGCCCAGACCTCTATGCAGTTCTCATTGGAAGGCAGAGGAGTGGGGGACAATGAAGAGGAAGAGGACAAGGATGCTGGTGAAGAGATGAGAAGGTAACTGTGGTATGCTGGACATGTTCTGATCCCTTTTATTTCCTCCTGGGAAGCTTCCTGATGAGAAGCCATCATGCTTCAACTTTGATTCCCATGCCATTGCCCACCACCAGAGATCTCTCTGCACCTTGAAGGGTCTTAACACTGAAGGGGAGGTGATGTTGTGACTCAACCCCAGGCTCCCACCCTCATCTCTGGACCTTGCCCAGCCAAGCCCAGCAAGCCCTGAAACATGCCCCCTCTCTCTAGGACCCCCCACAACCCCCAGCATCCTTGGCACCCACTCTGGCAAATTCCAACACCTTTCTGGAGATCTCCAACTTCTTCCCCAGTAGAGTCTGTGACCTCCCTGACCTTCTCCAAGTGTTCAGGTAACTCTGCCCCTCTATCCTCCCTGGCACACATCATAGACATGCATCAGACACTACTGACACCTAGCTAAACTGTCTCAAGATGCCCTGAACAGTTGCACCCAAGACTCATTCTGCATGGTCTAGCCTTAGACCCATAGTCACAGATGAGTTCTCCTGCTAGTACTTGAACCATAGAACAGTATTAGTTACAGTAGTCTTGATATTGCCTTACCTGATATGTTTCCCATCTTGTTGTTCCATCTCGTCTTGTTAATCTATCTGTTTTGATCTTATCTGACCCAATCTTATCAGTCTTCATCTTATCAGTTTCCTTTCTCATCTCCATCTCTTGTCTGTTTCTCTAAGTCTCATCTTGTCTTGACTCCCTAAGTCTCTTGTCTTGTCTTGACTCCCACAACTATCCCCAACTCCATTCCTATTTCTCCTTAACTTCTGCCCCAACTCCATGACCTCCAAAACATCCCCACACCCTTAACTTGGACTTCACCCCAAGTTACCTCATAGCTTGTGATACTTAACTCTAGAGCTCCATACTGTCCTCATCTACACTCATCCATTACTCACACTCCTCCATCTAGCCTACTGGAGCACCCTGGACTTCCCTGGACAACATTTCCCCACCTCATACTCCCAGTTTCACTCTTCTGGAGCTCAGCAGAGCATGGGATTGTATGTGTAGATGTTGTGTCTGCCTAGTAAGGACTCACTCAGTGTAGCTGAGCCCCCATGGTTAGCAGAACCTGAGATGATTGACAAAATCCACACCAGCCTGAACTTCTGTTGATTTGAGGACCCCTTGTACCCTGTCCACTTCTTCCACATGCAATGGGAAGAACCCACCGGAGCCCAAACAGAAGCTCTGCCCCCCATTCTCTGCTAGCAGGAGGAGCTCAATGCTGCATCTTGCATCCTGAGGTCCCTCAACTCCACCAGAGGACATTTTGACTAACCCACTGCTCACACCCTGGCCCTCTCCACTTGTCCCAGGGCCAATTCAGTCTCCAGTGCTTTCTGCACCTGGGACCAACCCACCAAGCCTGAGCACCACACCCAGAAGGCCCCCCTGCCAATGATGACCTTGCTTCCACCCACACTCTCTCCTACATCAATGAGCTGGAGACCCTCAGCAGGGAACCTGCCCCTTGAGAAGGAGCCCCTGAGCTCACCAGGAACTGACTCCTCCATGTTGACCTCTACTCCTTGTGGGGATATGCCCCTGTCACAACCCATCCCTGGAACCCCACCTCACCTCTGAACTTTGCCCAGCCAAGCCCAGTAAGCCCTGGAGCACATCCCCCTCCTCCTCTAACCCTTATAACCCTCCCCTACCCTCAGCACCTGCTCCAGCAAACCCCAACACTTCTCCAGAGATCTCCAACACTTCCCCTGGTAGACTCCATGATTCCCCCAACCTGTCAGGGGACTGCTCATACTGGACCCTCTGGTTTGTTTCCTCTGTTCCAAGCCTGCCTTTTGTTTCCATCCTCCCATCTTCTGGTGACAAATACTTTTGACCAAGGGCTATCCTTTGGTCATATTTTCATGTGGTCATGTGCCATGAGTCCAGAGATCAAGGCCATTTATGATGGATTTCCATTTTTGGTACAACCTCCAGAGTTATGGCAATTTCTGGAGTTTGCACCTTTGTGTTAGGGTTAGAAGTTTTTCTGAAGCATCACACCTGGCCAGGGAGCTCCTTAGACTTGTTTTCTCATGAAATTGAGACCATGGACACCCAGCAAACTCATGGAGTCACCACCCTCCTGGATAGTGAAGCAATAGAGCTATTCCTGGACTTGGAGTTCATGAAGTGCTATGGCCTGACCATGCAGCCACTTTCCAAACCCATTCCAGTGTTCAATATTGATGGAATGCCCAACAAAGCAGGTGCCATCAGCTCCATGGTAGATCTTATTCTCTGCAACCAGAATCATGCCAAGCACACAGTCTTTGCCATTACCAGCATAGGCAAGCAGGACATGATTCTTAGCTTCACCTGGCTCTGAGAGCACAACCCCAGAGTAGACTGGGCCTGGGGTAAGGTAACCATGAGCTGGTGCCCCTGGAGGTGTTCCACCTGCACCACCAAGGTCAGGGAAGAGCACCAGGCTGAGAGTTGAGAGTGCATGGCCATCTAGGCTTGCTGCAGTGGCCATCTCTCCTTCACAGATTTAGACCTCCCTGGACCCCCCACCTCTGGCATTCCCCCATAGAGAGGCCCTCTACAAGGACAACCAGAGCAGTGGTGGGGCCCTAGAGGAGGAACTAGGAGGGGAGTTCTGTGGCCTACACAACTCAGAGTTCCTGTATGAGGCAGTGGAAGCTGGAGACTGGATCTATGCCACCACCTTACACTTGCCACCCTATATTGCAGAGATCCAGGCTAGCCAGACCACATCCCAGCAGCTGGCCCAGGCATTCACTGCTAACTCCATGCCCCAGGCATTCTGAGATGTCATGCCTCCATATCTCCACATGTTTGAGGACATGTTCTCAAGGGCCTCTTTTGACTTGCTCCCAGAGTGCAAGTAGTGGGACCACACCATTGAATTAATGCCAGATTCCAAGCCCACAAGCTGTAAGGGGTCTACCCACCAGCACCCAAGGAGCAGGATGAGCTTGATGCCTTCCTACAGGAGAACTTGAACTCCAGTTGCATCCACCCCTCCAAATCCCCAATGGCTTCTCTGGTCTTCTTCATCAAAAAGAAGGACAGCTCCCTCCAACTGGTCCAGAACTACTGAGTTCTTAATGCCATGACCATGAAGAACTGCTACTCCCTCTCCCTCATCTCCAAGCTCATCAATAACCTCCAGGGTGCATGGTACTTCACTAAACTGGACATCCAGTGGGGCTACAACAATGTGTGCATCCAGGAGGGAGATGAATAGAAGGATACCTTCTGGACCAACCAGGGACTATTTGAACCTCTCATCATGTTCTTTGGACTCACCATCAGCCCAGCCACCTTCCAGACAATGATGAACAACATCTTCTGGGACCTCATCACCAAAGGCATAGTGTGCATATACCTCAACAACATCTTCATTTACACTAGAATGCTGGAGGAGCACTGCTGGGTCACACACATTGTCTTGGAACACCTTTGCCTTCACCAGCTCTATCTCAAACCAGAGAAGTTCAAGTTCAAACAGATCCAGATCAAGTATCTTGGGCTGATCATCTCACATGAGGCTGCAGAGATGGACCCAGTGAAGGTAGCAAGTGTAGTGGAGTGGCTGAAGCCCAAGAATAAGAAGGAAGTGCAGGCCTTTCTAGGCTTCACTAACTTCTACTGGAGGTTCATCCAGGACCACCCTCTATTTGACCTCACTGTGAAGGACCCCACCTGGAGCTAGGGACCACCAGAGCAGACAGCCTTTGATGCCCTCAAGCATGCTGTTACCTCCAGACCTGTCCTCCTCTTCCCAGATGACAACTCTCTCTTCTAGATGGAAGCTAACAGCTCCAACTTCACCACTGAAGCTGTTCTATCACAACAGTCCCAGAAGGATGGGAAGTGGTATCCAGTGGCCTTCTACTCCAAGAGCCTGAATGTGGTAGAGCACAGCTACAAGATCCATGACAAGGAGATGCTGGCCATCATCCAGTCCTACAAGGAGTGGTGACACTTCCTGGAGGGTGCACAGCATAAGTTCAAGGTTTGGATGGATCATAAGAACCTTGAGTACTTCCAAACAGCCAAGAAGCTCAACTACCAACAGGCCTGGTGGTCCCTCTACCTAGCCAACTTCAAACTCTTGCTGCACTACAAGCCAGGGCAGAGTATGGGAAAGCCAGATGCCCTATCCTGGAGAGCAGACTATAGCACCAGAGGAGATGACAATAGTAACATTGTGCTCCTCTGGCCCAAATTGTTCATGATCTGAGCCATGGAAGGTCTAGCCATAGAGGGAGCAGAGGTGGGCATCCTACAGGACATCTGGCATGAAAACTGGGATGGTCAGCAGGAGGAACTTATCACTCAGGCAGCCTGGGCACTAAAATCAGGACATACCACCAGCACCAAGTCTGTCTGCACAGACAAATGGGCCCTCCAGGACAGGCTCCTGACCTTCTGGGACTGCATCCATGTGCCCAACTTCCCAGAGCTCCAGCAGAGGATTGTAGAGCAGCACCATGACTCCTGGATTGCTGGACACCCTAGCCAATGGAAAACATTTGAGCTCATGTCCTGGAACTACTGGTGGCCCCAGATGTCCCAGTATATTGGATCCTACACTAGTACATGTGATCTCTGCCTCCAGACCAAGCCCCAATGTTGTCTCCCCACTGGACAGCTCCATCCCCTACCAGTTCTCATGGAACAATGGAGTGTAGCCTTGGTGGACTTCATCATGGAGCTCCCCAACACCCATTGGTTATGATGCCATCATGGTAGTGGTGGACCTATGTGGCAAGCAAGCACACTTCATCCCCACTCACACCACTTGCTCTGCCATAGGCACCACTAACCTATACTAGAAGAATGTCTGGAAGCTCCATGGCCTCTCTGATGCCTATGTGTCTGACTGGGGGCCACAATTTGTAGTGGACTTCTCACCAGAGAACTCTACTGACTACTCAATGTGAAGCTTCACACCTCCACCACCTATCATCCACAGTCCAATGGCTAGACCAAATGCATGAATCAGGAGCTCAAGCAGTACCTCTGCCTCTTCTGCAGTGAGCATCAGGACAACTGGGATGAACTCCTTTCTGACACCAAGTTCCAGTACAACAACCATGTTCATGTGGCCAATCAGGTTTTGCCTCTCTTCCTGGATGCTGGACATCACTCATGCATGGGCTTCAAACCCCAAGCCCAGCCTTTAGAGAATGAAGCCATAAACAAGTTTGTGGACTGGATGAAGATGGCACAAGAAGAAGCCTGGGTGGCTCTGGCAAAGGCAAAGGACAACATGGCACAATATTATGACTGCAGAAGAACCCTGGTGCCCAAGTACTAGCCTGGAGATTTGGGTCTACCTGGACATCTCCAATATTACAACCACCTGACCATCAAAAAAGCTCTTGCACCATCAATTGGAACCCTTCACAGTAGAACAGCAGGTAGGACCCCTAGCCCCTACTGACTCTGGCTCTCTGTGGGGATGTGCCAGCTTCATCTGGTGTTCAATGTAGTCAAGCTGACACTGGCCCCAGAGGACCCTATTCTGGGGTGATGCCTGGCACCCCCTTCATCCCTGGTGGTGGTCAATGACAATGAGGAGTATGAGGTGGAGGAGATTCTGGACAGTTGTCTATTCTGCCAACAGCCACAATACAAGGTGAAGTGGAAAGGCTACAGAATTGAGGACATCTTCTGGGAACTGCAAGAGAACATGCATGTGCCAGGGCTCATCCAAGAGTTCCACCAAAGACACCCAGATGCACTATGGGCCATTTGGGGAATCTATCCCCTCTTGCCAGTGGACCAGGCAATTCAGAACTTCTTCTACCCCACATATCAAGATCCCACATGCTAGAGGGGGGGTGATGTCAGGGGACTTCCATGTCCAGACTTCCTATTCTGATCTACAATGACTCTCCTCAACCCAACCTCCTTCATTGAGGCTCACCCCACACTCCCAGGGCTCCCCCCAGATCCCTGGAGATCTCTGGAGGTCATTCTCCTTTTTTGGAAACCTCTGGAACTTTCTGTATTTCCTCTTTGAGCATCTCCCAAGGGTTAGGGTTAGCTCCAGTTGTCTGTACAG
>JAGGAV010008120.1:0-16180 GCA_017657295.1 Termitomyces sp. DKA64 | reverse complement strand
CTGATCTTCCAGAAATGAAGAAGGACATCACCTGGTATATACAAGCCTACAAATTGTGTCTCCAAGCCAAGGTCCCTCGACATCACCCATATGGTCTGCTGAAGCCCCCCTCCATTGGCTGCTGCCCCTGGTCTTTGATCTTGATGGACCACGTTGTTGAACTCCCTGAATCCAAGGGTTTTGATACTATCCTTGTCATGGTTTGCCAACTCACCAAGCAAGCCCTGTTCATCCCTTGCCATACCATTGACAATGCCCCAGAGTTTGCCAAATTATTCCTCAAACATGTCTTCTCCAAGCATGGACTCTTGGATGACATAGTCTCTAACTGCAGCCCCTTGTTCATCTCCAGGTTCTGGCAATCCCTATGCAAGGCACTCAAAATCAAGACCAATCTATTGACCACCTATCACCCAGAGACCAACAGACAAATGGAATGAGTAAACCAGACCTTAGAGCAATACCTATGCCTCTACATTAATTATTTACAGAATGACTGGCATGCAGAACTGCCCCTGGCTAAGTTTACTTACAACAACACTCCCCACTCCACCACTGGGGTCTCCCTGTTTTATGCCAACAAGGGTTACAACCCCTGACTCACCCTGTCCCTCAAGGACATTCCCTTGCATGTTGCCCACAAAGTTACCAAAGACCTCCAGTCCCTTCACCAATTCCTCCAGGACAAGATTGACACTGCCAATTGAGCCTATTCCAAACATGCCAACACTCAATGCAAGATGACCCCTGACTGGGCCCCTGGCACCCTCATCTGGCTTGACCAGCATAACCTCAAGACCCAAAGACCCTCAGTGAAGCTTGACTATAAATGACTTGGCCCCTTCAAGATCCTCCAGAAGGTCTCAACTCATGCCTATAAGCTTGACTTACCCCTGGAGCTGAAAGGCCTCCACCCCATCTTCCACATCTGCCTCCTCAAGAAGCATGACCCAGACTCCTTCCCCAGCCAATGCCCAAGCCAGCCCCCACCTGTCAAAGTTGAAGATGAATACCACTACAAGGTTGACAATATCATTGACTCCTGCCTTGTCCATAGTCAGCTCTGGTACCTAGTCCATTGGAAAGGCTATGGATTCAAAGATGACACCTAGGAATCCTAGAAGAACTTCTCCAGAGCCCCTGCCAAGCTTTGAGACTTTCATTGGCAACACCCCACCAAGCCCCAGGACCCCTGGGACTAGTGTGAACAGATGGCCTCAGTGGGCATAATCTCTGCTTCTGGATTCAGCAGAGATTCAACTCCCACCAGCACCACTTATGTTTCCTCTCTCATGTTCCTTTATACAAAATAAAATTGCATTAAGACAACAAGAAAATTGCTATTTGCAATGCTACAAGTACAAAATGGGACAAATGACATGGTACAGTACAAAAAAAAACAACAACAAAAAAAGAGGGTCCAAGAAAATTGGCCAATGCCAGGACCACCTCACTCTGCCTCCTCCAGAAACCCTCTCTCCATTCCTGCTATTGCTATGTCCATCTCCATCTGGGCCACCACCATGGCTAGCAGCTCCTCATGCCCCAGTGGGGCCTCCCCCACATCAACCACCACCTCCCACCAAGACCCAGAGTCCACTGAATTTTGCCAACAGTGACCTGCCAACAGCCACTCCATCTGCCCCAACCCCTGCTTGAACTTTGGTTGGAGATCCCCCAACATCCTCTGCACACTGTCCTGCACTGATGCAAAAGCCACCATTGCCCTGTCCAGAAGGATTTGGTGCTTGTGAACCCAGCCTAAGGAGATTCAAGGTCAGTAATGAAGGCAATTCAGGTGAAGATACTTATTTAGGACCCTCCCCTACTCCATGGCTGTCTCATTGGCCAGCCACCCCTCCCAACACCTCCCCATCTCTACCTCCACCCAGGTTGCCCACAACTCTGGACCCACCTGCCACTTCACTGCTGCACTCCCCTCTGCACAGGCCTCCAGTTGCTCCAGGTGCCCCCAGAGCCCCTGGGCCTCAGTATCCTGCTCCCCTGCCTCCTGCAGCATGGACTTGCAATCCCACCAAGCCATGTCCCCATCCTGCCATGTCCTTGCCAGCTCCTCCTGCAACCCCCAGAGCTCCTCCCCCTGCACCACCAGGTGCTCCTCAAGCTTGGCTATCCTCCAGTGCAGGCCCAGATCCCCAGATGACCCCATGAGTGCCCTCAACCCCAGCAAATAAACATGCAAACTGGAGAGGCCTGCCATTGCCACCTGCCCACAGGGCCTCTTGCTGGGCCCAGCCTCCAGGGGAGGAGATGCCCTGCACTTATGTTTGGCCTGTGCACTGAGGGCCCCCTCCTTATGCCCACCCCAGGGAGGCCCAACTTTCCCTAGGAGACAAATCCCCTCTCCCTCAACCTCCCCTCCAGGACCACCCAACTGAGGCACCCCCTCCCCATGCCTGGAGACCCAACCCCACTGCCCCTTGTCTAGCTGCTCTAGCACCCACTCCAACTCCCATCCCTGCTCCATGGTGATACAAGCCACATGCCAGTCCCTCAACACTGAGCACTTCTCATGCCATGCATGACATGGAAGGCACACTGACAAATCCTGCCAGAATCCCACTACTGGCTTCTTGAACTCACAAGCCTCTCCCTGGCAAGTGCAGGTCACACACTGAGCAGTAGTGGTCAGCTAAAGTACAATGACAATATTGCCCTGCAACTTACTGGGGCCTCCACCCTACACCACTCCAGGGTGGGGGGCCCCCAGACCCACCCCACTGCCTCTGCAAACTGATCTGCCATCACCTCTGCCTGGGGAACACATTGTGCATCCAGAACCACTTGTGCCATCCCTGGGCCCAGAGCCAGCTGGACAGGATGAGCTGGAAAAGAGGGGGAAGGTTGGGCAGATGGCCCTGAGGTATTGGCTGGGACCAGGACCAAGGAGGGATCCACCACTGCCCTGGACAGCTCTGAGGAAATGAATCAGTATGCAATGGGCACACTTGAAAGATTAGCCATCTATGCTGCCAGTACATCACATCAACCCTCCTCTGGTCCCAACATCAGTCAAACTCTGCCCTCCAGGCCTTGTACTTGGCCCAGACCTCCACATGGCTCTCATTGGAAGGTGGAGGAGGGGGGGACATTGGAGATGATGAAGATGAAGAGGCTGGGGAAGACATGGGAAGGTAACAATGGTAGGCTGGACATGTTTTGGTCCCCTTTTATTTTTTTTCTGGGGAACTTCTGGTTGAAGAAGTCACCTTGCTTCAACTTCAATTCCCATACCATCACCAACCCTCAGAAATTTCCCTGTGCCTTGAAGGGTCTTGACACTGAAGGGGGGTGGATGTCACAACCCATCCCTGGATCCCACCTTGCCTCCAGGCCTACCCTGGCCAAACCCAGCAAGCCCAGAGGACACCCCCCTCCTCCCCCAACCTCTATGACACTTCCCTACCCTCAGCACCTGCTCTGGCAATCCCCAATGCTTCTCCAGAGATCCCCAATGCTTCTTCAGCATTCCCCATGATCTCCCCAGTCCTCCCTCATTGTCTGGGTAACTCCAAAGTCCTTCCACCCTCCCCTGGCATGCATCATAGTTACACATCAAGACACTACTGACACCTGGCTAGTCAGTCTTGGGACGCCCTGAACAATCATACCCAAGACCCACCCACATAGTCTGACCCCAGACCCATGGTACCAGAGGAGTTCCCCCCACAAGTACTTAAGCCATAGAGTAGTAATAGCTACAGTAGTCTTGATATTACCTATGTTCTTGTGTTTGTTATGTCTCTCATGTCTCTGTCTCCATTGTTCCATATTGTTTTGTCCAATCTTATTGTTTCCTGATCTCATCTCTCTCAATCTTATCAGTCCCAATCTTATCAGTTCCCATTTTTGTCTCAGTCTCTCATCTGTTTCCTAAGTCTCATCTCATCTCATTTCCTTCCATTCCTAGCCTCATCTTGACTTACCTGATTAACTCCACTGCCATTCCCATTCCCCATTAAAGTCCATTTCATCCCAGAACCTTTAAAATCCCTCTGTACTCTTAGCTCAGACCTGCTGAGTTGTCTCCTAGCTCTTGTTATTTCACTCCAGAGCTCTGTATCATACTTGTCCCCACTCATCTGTCACTCCCACTCCTCTATATAGCCCACCAGAGTACCCCAGACCTCCCTGGACCACCATTGCCCCCTTCACCCACCCTGTTTCACTCTTCCAGAGCTCACCAAAGCCTGGGATTGTGAGTGTATAGATGTTGTGTTCACCAAGTAAGGGACTCACCCAGTGTAGCTGAGCCCCTGGGTCAGTGGAACCTAACAGTATCTGCTCTTGCCTTTAATCCAGGTTGAAATGGTGGGCTGTTTGGATAGATCTTGTCCCAGTGCACAGCTGTTTTCCTTTGACTCAGCTTATTCTTGTAATGCCAGTTCAAAATTTTGATTCTCTGCTTCAGCATGGCATTCTCTTTTTTTGTGAAGACCAGTTCTTTTTTGATTTTCTCCTCTTGAGACACAATCTTTCCATTTTTGGGGCCTAATGCACAATTGAGGTAAAAATTTACTTGATTCCTTCATGATGTATGGTTTCTTTTATCACTGACAACCCTCTCCTGGCCTCCTCCAAGCTTCAGAAGCCTTCCAACAAGACTCTTCTGGTGTGTATTTGACTCCACAAACTCACACTCATAATCAGGGGACTTCTCAAGAAGCCCAACAACTGCTTCCTCATCAACTAAATTCCCTTCATGCTCTAGCCATGTCTCATTAGCCTTGGAGATTTTTGCTTCCCTTGCAAGGCATGCAAGAAAACTATCTTTGTGTGCCTTGAGCTCTGATTTGAGTCAAGAAATGCCTGCCTTGATTGCTTTCAATGGATCCTTAGGCATGGCAAATAAAATAGAGAAAGTCTTCTGCAATAAATTATTATTGAATGATATACAGTCAGGATGATCCTAATATTTTTGTCAGCAATCAATAATTTCCTGTGAAGTATGGGTTATGAACCCCTTCCAAGTCTATGGGTTATTGATTATGGGGGATTTAATGACTTTCCCTGCTAACAAATTGATTGAGGCCATGATTCATGGGTTATCAGTGATTATGGGTTATCAGAGCCATAAGTTATGACAGGTTCAACTGTAGTTCCTTCCCCACCCACTACACCCCATCCTTGACCACTCAAAACAGTCAAATGAAGTCCTGAAACAAGCAGTAGAGGAAGGATGGGAAAGGGGACTCTGCCAAAGAAAATGATGGGAAAACCTTGACCGGTAATGCCAAGCAATGGCAAAGTGCAGCGGCCAATACCCAGACCCGAGACTAGGCTGCACCAAGCACCCAACATGAAAAATATGACAAATTGTCACAATATTGCCATGGCCCATGCATGGAGGAGAAGGTATAAAGGGAGGGGGGATTTCGAGTATTTGGGCAAGCAAATACTTGCCACGGCTCGGTCATCCCCAGGGAGCAGGTCACTTAGGCCTAGGAGCACTTATTAGCTTTGGGTTTATTAGGATAATATACTTTTTGAAGCACAATTCATTAGCTTGATGCTGTCTGTTACTATTGAATTGAATATCAATAAAAATATTATTACACTTTGTATACAAGTGAGACTATTGTCATAAGGAGCCCTGAACACTTGCCAAAACTAAGTGCAACTCATTTGATCCAAGTTTGTAAACTCTGGATTATCATTTAAATTTAGATTTCGCATTATTGGGTCAATCAAATCCTCGATGGTCAGTATATCTCCAAGGATTCTCTTATGGTGCTTTAGCTCATGTACAGGCTCCATGAGCTCAGCCTCTACAGCAGCCAGTTGTGGGTTGAGTGCGTGGCATGGAGGTAAGTTCATGGTGAATTTAGGAAGCCAAGTAACTGATCAGTTCATTGATGGCTTCTTGAGCTTTGGTATGTCACCTTCAGCATCCATGACGGCTTTGAGAGCTGTTCTCCAGTCCTTGTCATCATACTTCTCTCTAGGATGACAATTTTCTGTTTCAGAAAATGTCATATCAGAGGTTTCAAACTCTTTGATGATCTCCCATGCTGCTTGGTTGGTCTGAGAATTCTCTGGATCAATTACAACATCACTAAAAAATGATTCACTGAGTAAATGAATTGAGTCGAAGGGCACGTGACTTGCATGTGCTAGATCTCTGTATGGTTCCAGCAGTTCCTGATTGTTGTTGCATCAACAGAATTCCATGCGTTCTGAGCCATTATCATTGCTTTGAGGAGATTAATCTTGTAAAGTTCACTTTCACTGGCTTCATCAAGTTGAATGGCACATAGACAAAAGGCACATCGATAATGAGCCTTAAAAGTCCGAATGATTCCAGCATCTAGCAGCTGGACAAATGGTATTAGCTTTGGCTCGAAGAACTCGATCTGAATATTGTGTGGCTTGTAATCAATGTTGTGTCCCAAAAAGTTATCGATGAGGAGAAGAATGTGGCTGTTTTGATTCCTCATCTGTATGTCAATCTCCTCATGATCTCGGAGTTTCCTTGAGGGAGCTGATCAAGAGAAGACCAGTGCACCATCCACTTCAGAAGCAAAGTGGTCGCAAATGCTCTCCTGAGACATTGTCAGATGTTGATGAATGAAAGCAAAGACAGTTAACCAGTCGTGCAGAGTGAGATTATTGCGAGTCATTTTCTTAGCAGGCTTCGCAGATGTCTTTGGTGCATTTTTCTTGGACGGGCCTCTTGTTTACGAGCGAGCATAAGGCATAGGCTTTTCACGAGGTTTACGGCGAGGTGGGGATTTAGGCATACTGAGAGATAGTCAGACAATCGTAAACACTTAATTTGGTTCCTTTTCCTGGCGGTCCTTTTGTTCATGTGACAATACACGCTTAATACGGGTCAAAAACAACTTGAATAATCTAGCGAACACGCTTAAAGTGGCCAAAAATAGACCCGTGATAGTGCATAACCGAGTCGCAAGCCTATGCATTTATGCATTATGCATCAGGGAACCGTTTACAGTGGGCCCCCGTCACAGTTCCACCCATAATGCCATGCAGTATGAGATTTATGCACCATGGCATTATGCGTTAAGATATAATGTACTGTATTGCATATTGACTGCCGTGATGTAAATAACCGGTTGACTTTTTTTCAGACCCAAATTGGCCGCTGTCACATTTAGGTGGTGACCAAGTGAACGGCACCATAGTCGTTTTCACGTCCCTCCTGCCATCGAAGGACTTGACGCCACCTACATCAGAGCCATGCTTGTAGCATTACACTCAACGCCACCTCACACCGGAGCCATGCCTGTGGCATTACCGAGAAAAAAGGACAAAAATGAGATCTATTTCCAGCATATGGCGGGGTTTCACACGAGGACCTGCCAGGCTTGCGTACAGCACACTCGGACACCACTTTGTCTAAAGCAAAGCACAGAGATATCAAGAGAACTAGATAAGACTGATTCTATTACTCTACACCCTGTGATCAGAGGCTAAAGATACCACCAGCCCGTCGTCTACTTTGTACGGGATTCATTAATACAAGTGAGATTCCCAGACCCACAGTCAACCCAATACCGACGGAGACGAGCTTAAGAGCTGTTTGAAACCCAGAAAGGTAGGAATTGGAGTCCCCATGAGTTTGCCGAGAAACGTAGTTAAGCAGGCCACCGCTACCGAGGCCCGAGGGGACTTGGAAGAGGATGCCTGTGATCTGTAGTAATAAAAGTAAACTTCCCGATCTGGCTTTCTTGTAGCGCAAGACGAACCATGACAACAAATGCATTACCTTTAAAAACGCGGGCATACATGTTGGCGACAATTCCAACGGCGAATGCGCTGGGTCGGATTCACCAGAAGATCGTCAGGAATAGGAGCAATGATGGCTCACCCGACTGCGGCACTGATATCAGTCTGATCAACAAATACGGTCCCTGTGAAGTGATTAATGACCCAGCCGACGCAGGCAATACCAACGAGTAAAAGCTACATATACTATATGAAGATTCTTAAGATCATCTAATAGAGATGATTTGACATACCAGCTCTGCTTTATTATAGGGCGCTTGATTTCGCAGGCTAAGGAAGAGCGAAAACATAGGTACCGTCAAAAATGCTGTCAGGAATGAACCTCAATACTCTCTAACCAAAAATGGTGAAAACCCACCCCAGAGCTTCGATGGCGTTCGCTGATACCAAGGAGCACCCTCATAATGGCTAATTGAACAGACAACGTCGGTTGAACCGACAATCTCCTTTCCCGTGATCTGCACGAATGCCTTTGCGCCCATCGCCAACCCGAATCCCAATAAAAAGGCATATACTATGGCGTAGCAGAGACGCACAGAACCAGCGACGATATTGCGCGACATTACCTCTAGGGCACCGTTAAGGACAATCCATCCCTGACGGAAATGAACAATGACAGTTCCGGGGACACGATCAGTCTAGCTTACGGGGAGAATCAAGACAACAGAGCTTGATGCAACAGCTGAATAGCAAAAATAACGGGAGGCGGCGAGCCCGGCAGCAATGAAACTGAATAAGGTAGTGACCGTTACTCTGGAAAGACTTCAACAACCAGGTAATGCAGATAATATTAAAGACACACTCAAACACATTGGAATACAATTCATTGTGAATGCTCAATAACTGGATGATGATGAGCAAGGCGCCCATAGGAAAGACGATCAAAGCATCAAGAAAGCTACCATCGAAACTGACAGTGCAGATGGAGCTCGAACACATGCCACCAAAAAAGACCAGTTTCCACCAATTATACAGCTGTGGTCTGCGCATGATGTTGTCTAGCTCTGTGGATGCGTTTGATACCGATAGTTTGTCATGGATGACCTATGTGGCATTAATATACATAAGGCTTTCGAGAACTGGAAACAACGACTAACTTTCCAATACAGCTGATACGCGTCGGTAAGTTTGAGAAGATCAAGAGAGCTCCCTTGTCTTATGATTTTGACGTTACTCGTGCTCGTGGAGGTATCATCGAAACTGACAAGTAGTACATCTGGAAGATAGACGCAGCTCACTTCCAGGTCTAGGACGTGAGCCGTGGAGGTGATCTGTGACTGGAGGCGGTGCGAAGGAGCACCAAACATCATCATAGCCCTCGCGAACTTGAGAATGAACGCTTGTCGTTCAAATATATGGGCGACGTGATGCGTAATCTACAAGTGTTTACTTAACAAAAGCGAAGAAGCAAGAAAAAGGACGCACGAAAACTCTAGCTCGTTTTCTTTTCCGCTTCTTCTCCCAAATCTCCGGATCAAAGGGTCTTTTCAAGTCTAAGAACTTCTTTCCCTCGAACATAGGTGACATACTTCCAGTCGGCGTACTCGTCCCGCTACGCCCACCAAAGCTTCGTATCGAGGGGATAGACATGTCGCTGAGTACACCTGTCCGTTTGCACCGCGATGGGCCAGGATCTGTGGCAGTCGGAGAAGGCGGAGAGCTCGATGCACTCAAAATCGATGGTGCGTACGACATATCATCGCACGTACTTTGTACGCGACTTGGGGCTCTTGAACTCATGGTAGATGATCGAGGCTTCTCGTCGAACGAGTATCTGCGATGTCAATTATGTAAAGGTCGAGTGAGAGGTCGCACTGGACGTGACAACGTACCTGGAAAGACGGTAACCTGATCGTTTAATATCAGGTTGAAGTTGACTTTGAGTGGGCGCAACAAAACCAGTAAGGTTGCCGGTGCTCGCTATAAGAGGACCAAATACCCCTGCTCCACTTCGTGTCTTCGGATTTTTGTGGCGGTGAAGAAAGGTTGACGGAGAAAACTGCTGTAATCTTGACTCCTTCTTTGGTTCAGTTCCAAGGAGCGTCGATTGTCGACTAAGGCTAGGTGACTCAGGAGTAATTTCCGGCACTAGATGTGAATGAAGTGGATCAACACGAGATTTGGAACTTATAGGGTGGGTATGGTCCTGGGGGCGACGCACAGGGTTTAGGTCGGAAGGATCGTCAAGAGAATAACCACCTGGCGTTGACACTCCAGATGTAAGTCCTGGCTCCTGACCATAGAGTGAAAGGAGAGTTGACAATACGCCACTGCCTTGCATCTGAGCAGTTTCGATACCTGCATCTCGTTCAATATCTGTGTCGGAGCTGTCATTTAATGCCCGGCCTCCATCGAACACGCTCTCCGGCTTGTCCCATCTCTTGCCAAGCTTCAGCTTCTCACTCAACCTGCGTCTTACGTGGCTATCAACAACCTTTTCCGCTTGTTCCTGAGCGATATTGAGAGGGTCCAATGTTCCCGGTAACCCTACATGCTCTGTGGCGTCGATGTAATGTCCTGGTACAGAATGGTGTGGCGATGTTGAATCCAAAGAACCAGGGGGAGAGTATTTTTCGCTCTGCATACCATTCCCAGACGGGCGGCTCCGAGGTGTATGACTGCTCGTTATTCGAGGAGTCAAACCTAATTCACTAATATTCATGGTGTGAGCAGGCTCTGGTTGCGGCGGGTAGTGATGCACTCGGGCAGTTAACGACGCTCTGTGGCGCTCCAGGGCCTGTGTAAGTCTCTGGAAAGCTGCGGGCTGAAAGAATTTGTTCTAGAAACAATGGTTGCAATTGTCTCAACATTACTCACATCTAAACCCTGTTCGTCCAGACTATGTGAACTGGAAACTGGATCCTTGTCCAACCACTGGACTCGGCGCGGTGTCTTTGTACCTGGTGTATAAAAAACGTTCCCGATCCGCTTTTCTTCATCTAGCGGTTGCGGTGGAGACATGCTTGAACGGTTCGATCAGTGAGAATCCGAAGCGAGCGTTGCCAGCCATGGTAATGGGTTTATGCTTACCTCGAGCAATTTTGACAGCTCTACGGCATGGCATCCGACAATCTAGCAGTGCAGTTTGTTACATAATGAGGGAGAGCGAGCTGCGAAATCGAGACAACGATCACGCACTGACGTCAGACCCGCGAGCAAGGAATTGGTCTGTACATAATTTAAGCTTGTTCTTCTACGAGATAGGAAACTCTATGTGGTGTTTCGCTTTACATGAAAAACACTCTTTATGGTGAGTAGAAGAAGGTAATAGCGACGTCACTCTGGGATTCTGTCGAGGCCTATTCATAGGAGGTGCACCAGACGAGCTTCGTTTTGGAAAGATCCGGTAGAAATAACAGAGCCACACGTTCATAAATCCCAGGAACTTGGAATCGCAAGGGGCGCCGGACAGCGAATGAAGTCACGCTGTGGTACGATGTTGACCCTTATAGGTGTCAGAGAAGATGGACTTGTAATGCAAAATAGTACACAAGTACGTACCATACTGACCAATACCATCGCGCTAGTTTTGCTCCTCAATGGTTCGGATCATCCTCTGTGCCAATGACGCCAATGACGTGGCAGGAGTTCGTGGACCGTGATCTCGAAATACATGTCAGAAATCACAAGATGCTAGCTCTCTATGAGCGTTGTACAAGGGATATCGGAAGGGCGCGCTTGTGGTAATTGACTTCGTCAATACCTCTAAAGAGTTTGATCATGAGTAATGTACGCGTTATCATGACGACCGTGACCGGTTCTACGTTAGCGCTCGTTGCTTTCCTTATGATTCTTACCTGTCCCTCCCTACACCACTCGATAGACTAAGACTCTGAAGTCTCGTGTGACGACACCGGAACACTACGCTGTCACTACATATTTTGAACCTCAAAAAAGTCTCTCTAGCTTCACTTCACCTCGCGACTCCTGTGTCTCCGTTCCCCGCGGTCTGATCAACCGTGGCGTTCCAACATTGTGAGTCACACTACACTCAAAAGTTATTAATAATATGTCTACTAGATATACTCTCCGAAATCAGCAGCCCGGAAGGACGGTTTGTCGACTTAGCCCTATCACAGTGCGCAATACTGGATCACTCCGCCGCCCAGGAAAGATGGGAGGACACCAGTCGGATACCAGTAACCGATACAACGGGTTCGGAACCCAGCATCGGCCATTCCGCGGGTCCTGAATAGCCCACTGAAATACAAGTGGATGCCAACGGCTCTAACATGAACGTCAGCTCTGGGAACTCAAGTTCCGAGATCTATTTATAGATCGAGTTCTTTCCTCGCGTTTTTTCGTCGATTGAATTATCTGTGTGCTATACTGTTTGTATCTGTCCTCAAAATCATCCATTTGCTTGTATTTGCTTACATACATTCAACTCATTTGAGTGCTCATGATAATCTCATGCCCTGCCTGGAATTTCCAAGGTTCTCTCACGTGCATGTCCCATGTCACCCCTCTGATTAGAGGTGTGGGAGGGGGGTCGCCTACCCCTCTAACTAGTTGATTTTGTTAGTTCTCTCTGATACAAATAATATATGAATATTTGCCTAGAGACTTTGAGAAAATCTCAGTTAATTTTTGAAATACTCTGGTGGTTGCCATCAATGTTGACAGATCATCTGTCAACATCATTTGGTGCTGTCTTCAGTGCTGTCAACACTGCCCCCCATCATTAGACAGCACCGACAACTCTCTGCTCATCGAGCTCAAATATATTCCCAAAAAATATGTAAATTTTCAGAAAAAAAATACAAAAATATATCTATGTTAGCCCATGCCACCTCTACAGCACCTTGATCTTTGCATCAATGGCTCATGTCATTGATGGGTATCCCATACATAACTATGACATCCTGTATGGTCACTATGCAGCAGTCTACATACTTAATGTAGTCAAGCTCCAATGAGTAGTTGTTTCCAGTATAATATCCCTATTGCATATTCTTTATCTTTCCTTAGTATGCAATGGCATGCCATACAATATGTCTGATCTATGTGGTTCAGTTTCTGTTGGATTTGCTGAAGAGTTTAACATTAGTATAGCACAACATCTGTTTGCTGTACATATTATAAGTGAAATAGCCAATAATTGGTCCAGTATATTTTTGTAGTATATTATAGTATAGTACTTACTATTCATATACAAGTTATGTATTGCATATAGAACATAATAATTGTGATTATGTTAGTGGTAACCAGGAATTTGTGTATACACATATAAACCCACATCATTACATGAACAATCATTCTTTGACACTATCAGGCATAAGTAGATCTCAGACATGCCATGCTTGCAACAGCCCATACTGTAAGGGTGACCTCTGGAGGCTGTGGCTAAGTCACACAACTGGCAGAGGGAGATCCAAAGTATATTTAATGTCTGTGAGAAGTTCTGGAGGTCTAACTACTCAGCTAGCAGAGGGAGATCCAAAGAGAACAAGTCTGAGGATTCCCAATGCCAGTGTTTGGAAAAATGACTCTAGAGCTTCTAATAAAAACACTACCTACTACTAAGTCCAGAGTCTAATCCCAAAAGTGGAAGTTCATCTTAACTGGCCTCAATCTCCAGCTTCCTTGGGCATAGCCACTCCAAAGTAGTACTGTTGGATAGCCCTGGTATAAAAGTACTTGTCCCTAAAAGATGGGAAGGGTGGAGATGCAAGGACAGCTCATAACAAGGGAAACAAGAATGGGGTCTGACTTGGACAGGTCCCCTGACATCACCTCCCTCTAGAGTGCAGTGTCCTGATGCACCAGATAGAAGAAGTTGCAGATTGCTTGGTCTGCCACAGGGATAGAGTAGATGCCTCAAATAGCCTTTGGGGTGTGGGGTGCTGGTGGTAGAAGTCCTGGATCAGAGCTGGTGCATGTATGTTTGCCTGCAGTTCCCAAGAGATGTCCTCAATGCTATATCCCTTCCACTTCACTTTAAACTGTAACTCTCCATGAAACACTCTACTATCCAGTACCTCCTCCACCTCATATTCCTCCTCATTGTTGACCAGCACTGGTGGTGGTGGCAGTTTTGGGTGTTGGCCTGGAATGGGATCCTCTGGGGCTGGGAATAGCTTGACAGTATTGAAGATGGGGTGCAGCTGGCATAGACTTGCAGGAAGCCTCAGCCAATAGGCTAATGGCCCTACCTGTCTTTCCACCTTGAATGGTCTCAGGTGGTGGTGGGACAGCTTCTGTGATGGTCATGTTGCCTTCATGCCAGAGCTGTCCAGGTAGACATGGTCTCCAGGCTTGTATACAGGGGATGGTGTCCACCATTGATTGTAGTACCATGTCATGTCCTCCTTTGCCTTTGCTAATGCTGCCTTTGCCTCCTCCTGCACTCTCTTTATTCTATCCACAAACTCATTCACCAAGTCATTCTCAGAGGGTTGTGCTCATAGCTCAAATCCCATATGGGGGTGTCATCTAGTGTCCAGGAAGAAAGGAGTCATCTGTGTGGAAGAGTGAACTGGTTGTTGTACTAGAACTCAGCATCAGGCAGGAGCTCATCTCAGTCATTCTGCCTCTCATTACAGAACAGTCTCAGGTACTGTTCCAGTTCCTGGTTCACATGCTCAGACTGTCCATCTGACTGAAGATGATAGGCTGTGGCTGTGTGGAGCTTCACCCCTAGCAAACAGTACAGCTTACAGGTGAACTCTGCCACAAACTGAGGGCCTTGATCTGAGACATACCCATCAGAGAGACCATGGAGCTTCCAAACATTCTTCCAATACAGGCTGGCAGCTCCCAGGGCTGAGCAAGTGGTGTGAATAGGGATGAAATGAGCTTACTTTCTATAAAGATCTATCACCACCATAATGGCATCATATCCATGAGCATCTGGAAGTTTGACAATGAAGTCCCCTGAAGCAATGCTCCAGCAGCCAGCAGGAGTTCGGAGAGGGTGGAGTTGGCCCATGGGTGCCTGACAATGAGGTTTAGTGCAAAGGCAGAGGTCACAAGTGCTAGTGTAAGTGCCAATGTATCTAGACATCTGAGGCCACCAATAATTCTGGGATACTAGTTCCAATGATTTCTACCTGCCTGGATGACCTGCCACCTGAGAATTGTGATGCTGCTCCATAATACACTATCAGAGAGGAATGTTAGGCACATAAATGTGCCCCAAGAAGGTCAGCAGCCCATCTTGGAAACCCCACTCTTCAGCATGTACTGATTTAACTCTCCTGGCATGTCAGGCCAGAAGGATCTGTGCTGCCCATACTACAGCATCCTCCTGGGTGCCCTCACAGTTCCCTCTTGGATGTCCTTGAGTATGTTCACCTCATCTCCTTGGACCACAATCCCTTTCAAAGCATGAATGGCAAAGAGCTCAGGCCTTAGCAGCACAATGTTATTGTTATTGTCTACTCCCATGCCATAATCCACTCTTCTGCACAGTGCTTGTGGTGCAGCAAGAAGTCAAAGTTAGCCAGATACAAGGACCATCAAGCTTGGCACCAATTGAGTTCATTTGCAGAACTTTTGAAAAGTACTCAAGGTTCTTGTGATCTGTACAGACTTCAAACTTATGCTGGGCACCCCCAAGAAAATGTCATCATTCCTCAAAGGATCAAACAATGGCAAGCATCTCTTTGTCATGGATCTTATAGTTCCATTCTGTTGCATTGAGACTTTTTGAGTAGAAGGCTACAGATGTCATCTACCATTCTCCTTTGACTGCTGGGACAGGATGGCTCCTGTGGCAAAGTCTGAGCTATCAGCTTCAACACAGAAGGGAGAGTCATCATCCAGAAACAGGAGGATTGGCTTTGAGGTGACAGCTTGCTTGAGAGCATCAAAGGCAGCTTGCTGCAAGGACTCCCATTGCCATGCTACATCCTTACTGGTGAGGTCAAAAAGGGGGCAAGCATGATGAGAAAAGTCCTGAATAAACCTCTAGTAGAACTTAAAAAAGGTCAGGAATGCCTGTACTTCCTTCTTGTTCTTTGGCTCCAGCCATTCTGCTACACCTGCTACTTTAACTGGGTCCATCTCTGCCATACCATGTGAAATAATTGTCAGGAGACTGTTCATACTGGACCCTCTGGTTTGTTTCCTCTGTTTCAAGCCTGCCTTTCATTGCTGTCCTCCCATCTTCTGGTGACAAATACTTTTGACCAAGGGCTATCTTTTGGTTATAATTTCATGTGGTCACATGCTGTGAGTCTGGAGATCAAGGCCATTTACAATGGATTTCCATTTTCAGTACAATCTCTGGAGTTATGGCAATTTCCGGAGTTTGCACCTTTGGGTTAGGGTTAGAAGTTTTCCTGAAGCATCACACCTGGCCAGGGAGCTCCTTAGACTTGTTCTCTTTGGATCTCCCTCTGCCAGTTGTGTGACTTAGCCACAGCCTCCAGAGGTTGCCCTTACAGCAGAACAAGTCTCTAGTTTT